>LPNX010076537.1:322793-490792 GCA_001517045.1 Pseudotsuga menziesii
AACAAGAGACAATAGTTCAAAGACAAAGAATAATATGACGAGTGCAGTGACATCATTGATGCAGAACCCTCTAGCCACCAAGAAGAAAGGGAAGACCAGTTCAAGAAGAATGATGTCTGGGTGCAGTATTGAGACCTGAAGATAAGTTCATAGTTCCATCATGCAGTAGATGGAAACATCGTGGGATACAAAGCAATATTCGTAGCACGATGCTTCTCACGAAAAGAAGGCCTAGACTACGAAGAGACATTTGCAGCCAGTAAGAGTTTAAACGCATACATGATGAGCCTGATGAAGATCTTAACCTTTGCTACAAGGTTGAAGATGTAAGTCTATACACTAGATGGTCACATAGAATATTAGTAGCATAGGAAGCTACTTGTCACTCCGGTACAGAATGTTTTAGTGCATAGAGTACAGAAGACAAAGGGAGTATGATGCTCTACTTCAGAGGGAGTGACTGCAAAATATTCTGAGGTATCTGAAGGGTACAATTGATTATGGGCTCAAGTATGATGTGAATTAAAAGATTAACCTAGAGGGTCATGTTGATTCAAATTGGGAAGGCAGTGCCATCGACAGGAAGAGTACTTCAGGATGTTGCTTCAGTATGGGATCAGGTGTGATCTCTTGGTTTAGCAGGAAGCAATCCTATGTGGCACTGAGTACAGCTGAAGCAGAGTATGTCGCAGCTTGTTCAGCTAGTTATGAGGCAGTATGGCTGCGGAAGCTACTGTCTGATATATTTGATCTCCAGTTGGATGCTACTTGTATACATTGTGACAACCAGAGTTGCATGAAGTTGTCAGAGAATCCAGTGCGCCATGACAAGTCGAAGCATATTGAGATCAAGTATCACTATATCGGGGATATGGTGCAGAGAGGAGCAGTGAAGCTCCTGTATGTTGTGACGGAGGAACATATAGCTGATGTATTGACGAAGCCATTGGCTAGGATGAAGTTCGAGTACTTCAGAGAGAGACTTGGTGTTCTCCAGATCGAGGCTTCCTCCCAAAGAAAGTGATGAGACCCATAGCCATTCTGACATGGTGAGAGGATTGGTTCCTTCCATGGTTAGATGTAAGGGCTGATCCATTCCATCATGGTGAGAGGATTGGTTCCTTCCATGACTGATATGAGTGCTGAGATTCATAGCAATTCTGACGAGCAGGTCAGATGTAAGGGCTAAGCCATTCTGTCATGGTGAGAGGATTGGTTCCTTCCATGTCAGATGTGAGTGCTAAGCCATTCTGATATGACTGTAGGATTGGTTCCTACATGATAAAATATAAGGGCTATTACCATTCTTGGAATGGAGCTACCTGGTGAGGTACCAGGAAAACTCAGTTTATGATTGGGGGCCGTTCTGATATGACCGTGAGATTTGTTCTCACATGATCAGATATGAGTGCATGGCCATTCTAATGTGATAGAGGGATGTGTTCCCACTTGATCAGATGTAAGGGTAGAAGCCATTCTGTCATGGCTAAAGGATTAGGTTCCTCCCATGTCAGATATGAGTGCTAATCCATTCTGACTTAGTGTCAGATATAAGAGCTACCACCATTCTTTGAATGGAGCTACCTGGTGAGGTACCAGGGATCCTCAGTCTAGGACTGAGAGCCTTTTCACAGATGGTAGTAGTTTGAGTTCGTACCATGCTGGTGATTGTAAGTGCTGATCCTTTCCACAGATGGTAGTAGTTTGAGTTCGTACCATGCTGGTGGTTGTAAGTGTTGTGCCATTCCACAGAAGATAGTAGTTTGAGTTCCTATCATGCTGGTGGTTGTAAGTGCTGAGCCATTTCACAGATGATAGTAGTTTTATTTCCTATCATACTGATGACTATAAGTGTTGTGCCTTTTCACAGATGGTATTAGTTTGAGTTCGTACCATGCTAGTGATTGTAAGTGCTAAGCCTTTCCACAGATGGTAGTAGTTTGAGTTTGTACCATGCTGGTGGTTGTAAGTGTTGTGCCTTTCCACAGATGATAGTAGTTTGAGTTCCTATCATGCTGGTGGTTGTAAGTGCTGAGCCATTTCACAGATGATAGTAGTTTGAGTTCCTATCATGCTGGTGAATGTGAGTGCTGGGCCTTTCTGACGAGTAGGTCAAATGTGAGTGTTGGGCATGCCTTTCTAACGAGTAGGTTAGATGTAAGTGCTGGGCGAAGACCTACATGTGGGTAGGCCTACAACTAGCATGAAAAAGGGTTGGCTCTGTAGAACTTCTTGTGACGAGAAGAATCATGAGATAGCACCAGTGATGATCCAGATCGAGAGATGATCCAGATCCAGTGATCCAGATCGAGTGATGATCCAGATCCTGTCTAGTGATGATGATCCAGATCGAGTGATGATCCAAATCCAGTCCAGTGATGATGATCCAGATCCAGTGATGATGTTCCATGATGATCCAGATCCGATGATGACTTGAAGATGAACATGACTTGAAGACGAAGATGACTTGAATACGAGATGATCTAGCTGATACAGAGAAGAAGACCAGTGCTGAAAATTGTGTCGAAAGAATACCTTCCTAGTTAAGAGGGAGTGTTGATGTATATGTAACTTCGGAATGTATTCTTCTATGTATCTTATGTATTGTAACCCGATGTTTATTCTGGGATGTTTCTATTATGTATTTGAGTCATGTTGTCATGCCCCGATGTTCCGATCGGGAGGATCATTAATGTAAACAAGTCATGTCAAGTCATTGTTAAAGTCCCCACAGTCTTGGGGCACTAGAGTTATTATACACTCATTAAGGTGTAGGATCTAGTAAGTAATTGTTAAGTTAGGCCGACATGATTGAGTGCACTTCAAGTGAACAGAAGAATATAAATAGAGAGTGAGACTCTCTATTTAACACACACATCATTCTCTCTCACTCAAGTGTGGCGCATTAGTGAAGAAGGAAATACTAGGACTAGACAAAAGAAGAAGATTACTGCTTTGGGGATTTTATTGTTTTGGTGCTGATTCTATCTCTGAGGAAGTTGTGGGGTTTTCTCCTTTATGGTTTCCCCGAGGAAAACTCTTTGTGTCTCTTGTCTCTTTTGATGTGCTTGTGTTTGATTGATGTACTTGTTATTCTCTCAGTAAATATCCTAATATAATGCTAGCTTAATGTTGAAAAACTAACAAGTGTTTCACCCGATGGGACGAGAGGACTAACTGGATTGTCATGGGCTTGGTCTTGCTCCAAATTCTCCTTGTACTGGTCTTCTTGCTCTTTCCTCTTTAGTTCTTCAGTTGCCTTCTCTGCCTCCTCTCTTTCTCTGTCAGCTAATTCATTTTGCATCCTCTCTTATTCTTCCTTTTTCCTTTGTTCTTCTTCTTCCTTTTTCCTTTGGGCCTCCTTAGCTAATAATTTCTCAGCTTCTTCTAGCAATATTTGGTCATCCTCTTCCTTCTTCTTGGAATCTTCTTTGTTTTTTTTCTATTGTTTAGTATTGCTACTACTATTGCCTTTCCCTCCCGTAGTCATGATTTTCTTCCTGAACCGTTTGTTCAAATTAGCAGTAATGTTACATGCATTTCGATATATCTCCTCATCCTTGTCAAACTGATGGAAGTATTTAAAATGTACCCCTACAGATGCACAATATTTCGAAACCTTGTCCCAAGTGTCGTTTCTGCGGAAACTTCTCTCCATGAAATGGAAACTTTCTAGCTCTCTTACAAAGTCAGGGGCACTCTTCACCTTAGTAAATTGATAACTACCAATACAAAATGGTAGTGGTGGGTAGACGAGTTTCTTCATATCAAACAAGAAGTTCATGAGCCCGTCTATGTACAACTGTCTTACCACCTCCTTATGGATGACATAATCTGTGGCGTATCTTAGCAGTAGTGAAGGAGACTAGGATCCTCCATACATCCTCAGATACAAACCTTTCCTCGAGAAAAATTAATCTCCATATTCACTTACAGTATCCATTGCTCCTTCGAACATGCAATTGCAATCTTTAAGAAAAATTAGTTCATACAATGGCAGCAAAAAAATTTCACAGATGGTCTTGTAAAATCTGAAATACTTATGTTCCCACGGGATTTGATACGCGGCATATACAGGGGTCCTAGTGGGATCCCAACTACAATTTATCTCTAAGAATGAATGCGTGCATAGAATACAGTCAATAAAAAAGGAGCTCATGTAAAATTCAAATTTCCTTTGAGTCAGACCTCCTAATGATGCAACTATGCATGATGACAGGTTGTCTGCCACGATGTCTGCCCAGTTGAAGATAGTTCCCTGCATAGCTACATAATATATCAGTGGGATCCAACTCATCTTATAGAACCTCCTGTTTGTTCAGCGGAAGATCCGATTTAGCAGCAAGGCTACGATTCAGTATGGGGTGAGAAATATGGAAGTCTTGTACTCTCCTGAGGATTTCTGATGAAGCTGCTTCCTGGCTATCATCATTCACTTAGCACAGTCAAACACATCTAAATCTAGATCCTTTACCCATTCATATGTCATATGAATATGGGGTGATGGTATCTTGCAAGCTTTTTCTATATAGGTGGGTCAGAAGGAAGCAAAAGGTTTTCCTTCTGTGTTTGACATGATCATAGTAGTTGCATCTGCCCGAGGTAGGATCCATTTGATCACCTCGACACAAGGGAAAATCTTGGGGCATGTAGCTACTTTTGTGATAGAGGATTTTCTTATGTTTGCATGCAATGGTATGTCTTCTAAGCATGCATCTAGAACGGTCTAGTCCTTGATCATTTGATAAATCTGTCCCCATTTAAATTCTGGTTCAACTCCTGTGACTGCTTTCTTATCCTTGCAAATAATTTCCATTCTAGGTAAAATATCTATGTCTAGCTCCTCTCCCGTGACCTTAGCCTTCTTTTTCCCTTTCTTTGGCATGCTATTTTATGAGGATTGAGGTTGTAACACAAACATACCAAGAAATCACTTAGAGTTACTGTGATCAAACAACATGCATTCATCATTAACAGAATATATTGAAATGAACAAGTATTATTAAGATGCAAGATAATGAATGAAACCTAGATAACCAAACATAAGATTGCATTCAGTGTTGAATATGATGGATAGCAATAAAAATGTATTTACCAACTCATATTTGAACATCTCAAATGGCCTTGTGACGTAAAGGAAAGGTTATCTAGATACTTCAAGCTTGATAAGGTGTACATTAGGTCAAAACTGGATTAGTTAAAATGATAGCTCCACATGTTGTCTTGAGACTTAGACCTATGGTTCTAAAAACCAATCACCTGGTGCTTTAGATCAAGATCGACCTACACATTTCCTAACTGATTTTTCTTATAGGATTGACACAAACACTCTGCTTTAAACATGAACATGTTGAGACTTCTCCTCTCATAAGCAAACGAAAATCCCGACGACAGCTTTGTGACCTTGAAAATAAGGGCAACTCGAACCCTAGTTTGTCTCAACAACCCGAGGAAACCTCTTGAAAACCATGCACCGGCCCTAATAAAACAATAAACTCTCAACGCCCTAAGATAAAATCTAGAATACGACGTTCCTCCTTGTGTGAATCCATATTCAACAATGGTACCCTCCCCTATCACGGCACATCAACATAAACCAGAGGAGGCACTGTCGACGAAATGCTCAACTAGACAAAACCTTGCCAATGAAATACCAAAATTTTCACATACCAATGTCTATGGCTTGAGCGGCGAAGACAAATGGTGCATAGCATGTGAAAATCACTACGGCAAGGCTAGAAAATTAAGTCAAAAAATAAGGGATGCTAAGGAGTTTGACGCAACTCGACTTGGGGAAAATATCCAAAGGTTAGTGATCCCAATAAAAAAACTAAAATGAAACCTTATGAGGCTGAGAAAAGACTTAAACCACCACGGCATAGGTAAAAACCTTACCCCGTAAATGCTAAATCCCCCAAAAAGTCACTTTACCAAACAATTCTTAAAAAAATGAAACCATGATGAGGCTCATCCTGGAAAACAGTGGTGTGAAAGCTGGTGAAAATCCTAGCTCAAAATGATGTGTAAACTCTAAATGGTAATATTCAGTTGAGCGTGCTCAAAACAGGCAGCGGTAATAATCCGTAAAACCCTCCCAAGGATTATCTAGCAAGAAATCGTGAAATGAGTAATAAATGCGGTCATTGGGTGATTTATGGCCCGCAGGTAAAAAACGTCATTTGGCACCAAAACTACAAGCCCCATCAGAAAATTTACCAAATTGACGAGTAAAACTTAGCTTCCTGCAACCGTGTTGATTGAACCCATGAAGTATTTCCTACATTATCGATCTGCACTTGACAAATCTTGCTGACAACAAGACTATCGGCAAGATACTCAAAAATTTAATCGACGATGAAAGAAAAAAAAATCCATGATAGTGTCGACTCCAACATTGGAGTTCTTCCAACAATATCATGGATACTCATAAAAAAATTCTGAAAAAAATTCATCGGAGAAAATGCGAACGGCTCATCGGTTGCAAACCTTCAAACTAGCCCAACATATCGGCATGAAAACATGAGTTATGCCGATGATGTCGGCAAAACTTAATGGGAAGCTCTGAAGGAAAGGTCATCAAAAAAACTCATGGAAATATCCCAAAGAGAGGTTGTCAAATATAACAGATAGTTTCCCCCCAATCAAATCGGCTCAACTTTTTGAGTTTACCCGATACCGTCGGCGCAAATTAGTGAGATCAACCGAACCTACTAGCAAGAAAAAGATCACCCCACCGATAATGTCAGCTCTAAATACCCAATTTCGTTGACGTATCGACAAAATCAACAAATGTTTCTAAAACTCAATAATGTGGGAAAAAAATTGGATGGAAAACTCGGGTTTCTCCGATGTGTCGGTCAAACTTAATGATTTCAGCCAACACATCGGGTGAAAAACTTGAGTTCTAACCTTTGAAAAAAAGGATTTTCTAACTTGTTGAGAATAAACTAAGTCATGGAAAAGATCTTCAGGGAGAAAAATTAGTCTAAGAAATCTAAAAAGAAAGAAATCCTAAGGAGTGGCCCGAAAATCATAAAAAAATTTGGGGTAGTGGTTGCAGCAGCACACGTCTTTCTCATCCTATCAAAAAAGATGGTATCTAAGCATGCCACTGTGTACTGCTTAGACAGAGTGAAAGGAGTAATCCCAAGTTCTACAAAAGGAATGTGGCCACCTGTTATTGTGCCACCTAATGAAGCAGGAGGATCTACCGGTTATTCTAAGTTGCTTCTCGATCAAATTATTCCCTAAGCTTATCCTCCTCCTCCATCTTTCTTAGTTCTTCAGCCACCTCCTTGACTTCCTTTTGTTTTCTCTCTGCCTCTTCTTTCCTTAATATCTCCTCTTCTTCTTTATTCCTCTAAGCCTCATTTGCTTCCTTCTGCTTCTGAGCCTCTTCTGCTTTTTTCTTTTCAGCTTATTCCTTTTGTTTCCTCTCTACCTCGGCCTGTTGTAACTTTAAGGCCTCTTCTTTTTGTTTATGCATCTTCCTCTCTGTTGCATTGTTGCTATCTTTACTCCCGCCAGTGCTACCTTTCTTCTTGAACCACTTGCTAAGCTCAGTCATGTTACTTGCTCTTTTGTACAACTCTTCATCCTTATCAAAGTGATCTCATTATTCATAGTATATCTCAATGGCCGCGCAATGTTATGCAACACTTCCACTACTGTCATTTCTATGGAAAAGTTTCTCTCCAAAGTGAAAAATGTCCAAATATTTTACAAACTCATAGGCACCTTTGACTTTGGTGAATTTGTAACTCCCTATGTAGAAAGTTAGTGGCAGGAAGGTTTCCTTTTTCATGTCATAGAGGAAGTTACCTACTCCGTTTATGACACTTTCCTCACCGCTTCTTTATGGACTACATAATCCGTAACATATTTGGGCAGAAGTGATGGAGCTTTGGAGCCTCCATACATCCTCACGTATGTTCCTTCTTGTGAGAAAAAATAGTCCCCCAATTCACAAATAAAGTCCATGGCATTATCCAACAAGAAATTGGGCTCTTTGAGGAAGATCAAATCATAAAGGGGCTTCATAAACTCTTCACAGATAAGCTTGTAGAAACTTGCATACCTATGCGCCCAAGGAATCTAATAAGAAACATACACAGGGGCCTCGGTGTGTGTCCAAGTGCACCCGAGCTTGACGAATGAGTGTTTGCACAGAATGCAGTCAATCAAGTAGGACGACATCTAAAATTCTGACATTTTATGAGTTATCCCTCTCTGTGCAATAGCTACATAGGATGACAAGCTACTCGATATGATGTCTACCCAGTTGAAAATTGTGCCTTCAAAGGCCACATAGTATATTAGCGGGATCCAACTTAATTTATACAATTTTCCATTTTCTCAGCCAAAAATCCTATTCAACATCAAAATCTATGCTCTTGAAAGGGGTTCATAAGCTTGAGGACTCATACTCGTTAGTTTCCTTTTGGCGAAGTTGTTTTCCTGTTATCATCACCTTCTTTGCACACTCCAAAATATCCAAATATACCTTTTGACCCACTCATCAGTCATCATAACCTATGCATGGGGAAACTTGAAGGCCAAGGCTATGTAATATGGAGTGAATGAAGCAAAACCTTCCCCCTCTACATTATAAATAATCATTACGGAAGGATTCTTCTAAGGAAAAATCCACTTGATAACCTCCGAGCACAAGAACATCTCTAGGCGTGTAGCACCCTTAGTAATGCCCGAGTTTTTTATGTTTTGATACAAGGACATTTCTTCTAGACCATCATTAGGGACATTCTGGTCTCTAATCATTTCATAGATATCTCCCCATTTGAACTCTGGGGCAGCCCCTGTAATGGCCATAGTGTCCTCAAATTTGATCTCAGTCCTGGAGATGATATCCACATCTGAATCAACCTCATTTCCCTTATATTTCTTCTTACCACCCTCTAGAAGAAATGTCCTTGTATCAAAACATAAAAAAATCGGGCATTAGGAACATTATGGTCTCTAATAATTTCATAGATCTCTCCCCATTTGAACTCTGGGGTAGCCCCTGTAATGGCCATAGTGTCCTCAAATTTTATCTCAGTCCTAGAGATGATATCCACATCTGAATCAACCTCACTTCCCTTAGATTTATTCTTACCACCCTTCTTAGGCATTGTGTAAATTTATCATTTTCAAGTTGTCCTTCGGGAGGTAATCCTTGAGATTAGAACCTGTGACATGAGCATGGTAAGAGGTGTCTTAGTGATACCGTGGTTGTTTTAAGTAATGAAATCATGCATTATTTTATTGAAGCATTCTATGCCGAAAAGAACAACTGTCATTTGTGATGTGATAAAAGGTGTGTATTTACAGAGTTCAAATAAAAAATATCAGGACCTATGTATATGCTTCTATAATCGGTCAAAACAAAGTATAAAACGAGCATTTATCATTTGTTTTGTTACGCATTAAAGTTTTTTGACTTTATCCAATTTAAAGAAGATTACAATCTTGTTTTTTATTTATTAGGCTCAAACTCGTTGAGGCACCGAGGCTTCTAACCACTACTTTCTTCAAAGGTAAAAGAACAACTAGAGAAACACGACAATGGCTTAATCCAAAAACCAAGGAATCTTCGAGGTACTGTAAGTCTTTGGTTTGCTCCAAAAACCCTGGCAACACTTCTACATAATGGCGTCGATCCTAGGAAGTTTCATAGGAAATGCATCCTCATGCATGTACTGGTTGAGAAAATACTATCCCGAGGCTCTGAAGTGTATCAAGGTTTAGGGTCCAAGTCTATAATGAGTCCCTTCTTTCCTGCATACTTATCCCCTGACAAGCATGACTTGGGACTCGCATAGGCCGTGAAGCATCTAGGACGTTGTGACCTTAGTGATGTGTCTCCAGGGTTTAAAACAATCATAACATCGGCTAGGATGGGAACCCAAAATGAGCGACAAAAACTGGGAAGAAACTTCATGAAGGACAGACTAGCAGGTCGGAAGGACCTTGAAAAACCTCTATGCCCTATCAGGATCGCATTCTACCAGCTAGGGCATGAAAGCAACCGTGATGCCAAGGAATTCTTTAAAAACACTCTTTGGGTGATTCTAGGCGTGCAAACTATAACAAAAATACCCAGGGGTCGTGGATTATCTTTTACCCGGAAAGGGGTTGTGGAATAGAGAGGGAAGAGTTAATCAATGGTGAAAACTGGCTATGATGCACCTAACCCCAAAACCCTTACCACATATATATAGGTTTTAAACTTTTAAAAGGATGATAGGAGTACGGGTCAAAGCAACTACCTATCAACCGTAGAGATGGACATAGTGTTGGGATGATATGCAAAAGCTATAGTTGTCTCTTGGCGGTTGGTTGCTCATCAAAACAACATTCGTGGTAGAAAACAAATAACACCACACCCATATTTATATAAAAATATAAAAAGAGTCATTAATGTGGTTGTTGGAGCATTTAATGCGATAGGTGGTCAAACATCATTTGGCGCAAAAACATGATCATTTGCTTTATCGCAGATCTTCCCAAACACCTCTAACATTATTAATGGTGATTTAAGTTTCAACAACCGTATCAGTGACCAATAACAAGTTTTCTCCAACCGTGTCGGCAGAAAATGATGAGTTTTCTTCGATGGTGTTGACGAAAACTCACCAAAATACTTCGAATGGTTTTATCGATTATGACTGCATCAGTGAAAAACTTGAAACTTTCCAAAAACTAGGCCAAAAGTAAACATCGGGAACTTTCTTCGATTCTTTCGATTGTGTCGGAGGTCACTCGCGAGTTACTCCCAATCATGTTGAGGAGTTTTGCCAAGTTGTGTCAAACCAACACTTCGCAATAAAAACTTATTTTGCCCAACCCAACGTATCGACGCGACTGGATGAGTTCCTCCAACACGTCGGAGAAAATCACAAATTACTCCAATATGTCAACAGAAAAGGATGAGTTTTAACTTAGCCAAAAAAATTCTTTGTCAACCTTTTGGGAAAAAACTAAGTGTTTAAGATGGATTCCCTAGGAATGAAAAACTAGTCTAGGTAAGCTTTCAATCAAAAGTAAGGAGGGGCCCTAAAATGTAAAAAAAATTGGGGGAGCAGTTCTAGTAGCAACAATTGGTGATTGGTTGGCGAACACAGATCTCTAAAAAAACTACCTTTGGAAAACAAGACTGCTACATGGTTCTTGATTATGGATATATAACGATTTCTTCAATGCATTCTTTGAGATCATTTAAGAAGCTAGACTTATCCAGGGATGTAAAAATTTGTGCATCACATTGATTGTAGTATTTTGGGATTAGGGTAACCAGGATTATAAGTCGTGGTAACTCTCTTGGGGCAAAAATATGAGATTCATTTTTGCCTCAGTATTTGGTCGCCACTTGATATTACTCCACGGGATTGTAACAAGGTTAGACAGATGTATTCGTTTGGTCCTCATTCCCATTCTTATTCGCATTCTTTTGATCTTTCTATTTTAATGACATTTGTCTTTTGAGTCTTCCTTGACTTCCTCTTCCATTTTGTTAAATTGGTGAGGGTTCTTCCATCCATAATGTCCTTTTGTGTGAGTGATAAACTTGTTTCAAGCTCATGGACAAAGAAGAACATCTCTGAGAAATCATTTTGATCCGTTGGTTCATTCCTTCAGCATATGTTCTTTGATGTATTTTTTTTTGTCATGGAATTTTCACTCTTTACTATAATCCTTTGGCTTTTAATTTGTAGCATGGGATCATTTTGAATTCCATACATCCATCAGACCTGCTTCCTTTCCATGGGTCTGTCATGGTAGGCTTCCTACGACATATATTAGTGTGAGAATGGATGGAGCCCCAAGATAGTACTCTAGACCTCATGAGCCTTAGGTATTTTACAGGGTTTAAAATGACTTCAATGTGGACTTGAAATTAGATTCCCTTTCCATGGTCTATCAATATTTAAACAATCTCAACTTTGATCAAATTTTACCACACATGTTTTCTTGGGAGTAGCTCTTGACTTTCAAAGACCTTTGAGATTATTCATATTCCTATGTTTCCAAGCGTCAAAGATTGAGATGGTTTATTCTAAGCAAATAACACACAACAAGCAAATCAAAGAAAAAAAAGAAAACCAACTAAATGAAAACAATAAAAGAAAAGAAAGGTTTGATTTATGTACAAAAGTGTTCCCAAAAATCTAGGTGAAGTATTGTTTGAGAACAAGGCCATTCATAAGAAGGTTTTATTCCTTCCCTTGTAAATCTTGCAACTAATAAGTTGAGGGGCCAATTTTCTCAGCAATCTTATAGGGGCCAACCCATAGATGTTGAAATTTTGTGTGTTTTCCCTTCTCGTCATGTGGGTGACCCCACTTTAATACTAAGTCTCCTATTTCAAAGTCCCTCTTCCCAGATTTTTGTTTATCAAACCATCTCTTGACAATGTCCCAATGTTGGTTAAATAATTCTTTGCACTTTTGTCTGGATTCTTCAAGTTTCAACAGAGTGTTAATCCATGCTTGTAATATTTTGTTGTCATATCCTCGTGAGGCTTGAGCTAATTGCAAGGATGGGAGCAGAATGTTTGGGGGTAAAATAGCTTCTTTCCAATATACCAAAGTATAGGGAGACACTCCTAAATAATTCTTTGGGGTGACCCTATCTACCCATAGTGCATTTGGAAGGGTTGTGCCAATTTCTTTGATTTTCAATCACGTTTTTTTTTTTTTTTTAATTCAGATGAGATTCTTGTTTGTTGATTTTGCTAACCCATTTCCCTGAGGATAATAATTTGCTAAATAATGTAATTTAATTCCCTTTTCATAAGAAAATTCATTTATCTTGACATATGAGAAATAAGATGCATTATCAAAAACAAGGGAAATTGGAACCTCAAACCTGGTCATAATGTTCTCTTGCAGAAAGTTGATGACTGCATCCTCGTTTACTTTGCGCAACGAAACCGCTTCAACCCATAGTGTGAAATAGTATGTAGTCATAAGGATATACTGATGTTGTAGTGAAGAGTTCATATTGATTTCCCCAATGATATATATGCCCCATTGTTTGAATGGTTCGGAAATAATAACAGACTATAATGGCCCAACTACTTTTGACAATATACCATCACTCCTTTGGCACACATCGCATTTTCTTGCATAAGCATGAGCATATTTAAATAGTGTTGGCCAATAGTATCCAGCTTTGAGAATCTTATGAGTGGTAGTATCTCCAAAGAAATGTCCTCCTCCAGGTCCATCGTGCAATTCTTTAACTACTTTGCATCCATTTTCCTTCTCAAGGCACCTAAGAAAAACTCCATCATAATTATTCTTGAAAAATTATTCCATTAATTATCTGATAAGCGGTTGACTTCAATCGTAGCGCCCTTCTCTACTTGGAGTTCCAATGTTCAGGTAAATTTCCTTGTTGAAGATAATGCACTAAATATCGGTACCATGAAAATGGGACATACATCAATAAATTTTAATTCAAATTCGTTCTCCCAATCATACTCTTAATTGTCATGACTTTCAACAAGCAACTTGCACAACCCTTGACCTTTAATGATAGTAGTTGGTTTGAATTCTAAATCATATTATTGCAATGTTGTCACCCAGTTTCCTCTTTGCTCACCCAATTCTTTTTCTACGAAGAGGGACCTAACAGCCAGATAAGGAATAATAACTTTGATTCTATTTTTCAAAATGATAAGGTCTAAACTGTTTTACCACTTTGAAAACTGCATACGCTTGTTTGTCTACAACAGGGTAATTCAATTCATCCCCTTGTAATTCAGTGCTCATAAATGATATTGGGTATTCATCTCGCAATTCTCCTTTCTGCATGAGCACCGCTGCGAGAGAGTTATCTGAAGCAAAAGTATACAAAATAAAATCCTTTTTAAAGTTAGAACTCCTTAAAGAAGGCTCATGAGCTATCGTTGTTTTGATGTCTTTAAAAGTGACCTTCTCGATATAATTCCACTTGAATTGTATGATTTGCTTCACCATTTGCTGCAAAGGTTTCACAATTTGGGAAAAATCTGGTACAAACCTTCTGTAATGTTCCCAAAAGTGACATGCATGCAAACCCTAAAAATGACATGCATGCAAACCCTAAAAGTGACATGCATGCAAACCCTAAAAGTGAGATGCATGCAAACCCTAAAAATGACATGCATGCCATCCCAGCATTATTTTAATGATGCATGCACTATTTAAGTCTCCCTCCGCATGCATGCAAGTCAACGACAAATTAGAAGATAAAGTAACATGCATACAAGTCAATGGCAAATTAGAAGATAAAGTGACTTAATTAGGTCAAAGATTAGGGTTTTGCGCAGTTGAAATTTATAAATAGAGGAGAAAGCAAAAGGAGACTTCACTTTTGGATTAGTATTATTTTGGGAGCTCTTGGATAGCAGCACAGCAGTTGGGGTTGGAGACGGAGTCTTCAGCTAACAGGATTTCGGCAGTGAAACATCTGTCCTAGTCTTATTCCGGGTAAGCCATACAGGTTCACCACTTGTTCTTCATTCATTCATCAGTTATCTAGTACATGGTATAGATCATTGCAGGGACACGTGTGCAGCCGTAAGAGGGGGTTTTCAACCAGAAATCCCTAATCAGCTCTTGGGCCCTCAGATCTCAGTTTCCTTCCGAAACTAGGCAGCATTCTCATCATCAGCTTCATACTCCAGTACCCGGTGATCATCAGATCCATCAGTGCTCATCCGAAGCAGTTATTAGCAGTTTCGGGGTTCCAGGGGTGTGAGTAGCTGCCTCTCTGAAGCGATTCGCTACCCTGCCTATAGGTCTCAGAACCTACGCATGCATCAGGCATTCTCTCTGGCATCAGTAGACAGACAAGCTCAGAAAGTTCCAGCCCGAACGAACCTCTCCTCTTACAAAAACGTCACCTTCAGTCTGGAGGGTTTTTACGGTGCTGTGGGGCGGTGACACGAGAGGAAAAGAGCATTATTAGACCACCCATCCGGATCCTTATGCATGTAGCTATCTCTGGAGTCATTATCAGCCAAAATATTAGTGGTAAGTGTTAATTTCTCTCTGCAAAACCCTAACCCTAATTTAGCTATATTTTAGGGCATTTTTGCATGGCGAGTTTGCATGCATAGTTATTTTGCAATTTTGTATGAGATTGAGTATGCGAGTCAGCACTATCATAGAAAATTAGAGGATATCAGTATTTGGGATATTATAGTGGTATCAGAGCATGATTCTTGCCAGCTGTGGGCACATAGCAATTGAGTAAAAGTGCATGTTGATGCATGCGTGTACATGCAAATGCATGTCAGTGATGTTGGTGAAGTACATGTCAGAACAAAGGTTTTTCTTTGCCAGCTTGTGAGAACATGAAGACAATGAGAAGGGTCTTGACTGGAAATTGGCAGAGGTTAGCAGTACTTCAACACTTGCCTCGATATCAGGAGTATCTAGCCTTGGGTGACGATGTATGTGCAGCATTGTCCTTTCAAGATTATTACACCATCAAGTTCGGGATCCAGCCCAAGGATTTGGATGAGGATCTCCTTAAATACATAGTTGGGGGAGGGAAGAAAGATGAGCATGAAGTACAGGTTGTTGGTGAGATTCATTTGGAGTCAAAAATACATGATGTGCAAGGTAATGAGCACAGCAGTCGAGACAGTGATAGTCACGATGAAAAAACAGATTACAAAATAGAAATATTTAAGGATTACAACAAATTTTCCATATCAGTGGGAGAAGTTCAATATGTTGTTCGTCCTGTCCTACCATCTGGCTGTGAATCAGAGGTTGAATACTGCTCTACTGTGGGTACAGGGAGCCTATTGAATTTGGCTGGCTATGGTGTAGAACTTGCTTTGAAGAACATGGAGTACAAAGCCATTGATGACAGTGAAGTAAAGAAAGGAATAACCTTGGAACATCCCCGCACTGAAGACCCCAGCCAGAAAGTTAGAGGATTCATATTTTCCAAGCTTTTGGAACGCAAACCTGAGTTAACTTCAGATCTGATGGAATTTTGAGATTATTTGCTGTCCTCTACAGTATCGGATACCCTGGATGTATGGGAACTAAAAGATCTAGGACATCAAACAGCTCAGAGGATTGTTCAGGCTTCAGATCCATTGCATTCTATGCAAGAAATAAACTAAAATTTTCCAAATTTGGTGTCGTCTTTGTCTCGGATGAAGATTAATCAGTCGATCAAAGATGAAATTATTACCAATCAACGGATGGTACCTCTAGGAAAATCCCTGATAACAATAAACAGAGATTTAATAGACATCGAGAGCATTGACCTTTTCTCGTTGATGGGATTGGTTCATGGAGAATTGTCATTGGCTGACCAAATAGCTAGGTTAAAGGTCCCTCGAAAGGATATAAAGACACTATTATATACACCTACACCTTCAGAAAAAGGTTCTTTTCATTTAGACTCCTGTTCTATCCACGTACACTATCTGAACAATCTAGAGGAAGACTCCATGTATAGAAGATGGCGAAGCAATCTGAAGGAGCTGCTTATGCCTGTCTTCCCTGACCAGTTCCATTATATTCGTAAAAATCTTTACCATGCTGTTTATGTCATTGACCCTTCGTCTGCGGCTGGGCTAAAGGCTGTAGGTACTATAATGTATATGTTTTGGAATCATGTCCCTACGAGGTTTGGGATTATCCTGTTTTCATCCAAACTGGCTGCATCTATTGAAGAAAATGATGGTGAAATCCTGGCCTATTTTGAAGAGAAACATGGGAACAAGTTCATAAAATGAGAGGAAGATACTTCAAGTTTGATTATTTCACTGATCCTTTATATTGAAGAGAATTACGGAACCCAGATGGCCAAACCGGTGATTGATGCTATTGTAGCTCTTTCTACTGATGACCCTCCTACAGCTCTAGCTGCATCAACTCTATTTTATGTTCTTGCTAGTGATGGTCAAGATGAACATTTGCTAGATTCAGCCGATTGCATTAAATTTCTGTTGAAGCTGCTGCTTCCATCTCTTCTAGAATCAAGTGAGAAAAAGGCAACACTTGGCAGTACGATTTTAGGAGTGACCACGAATTCTAGTATGTTGAAGGTGTCTTCTTCAGGTTCTGATCGTGGTGGTGTATCAATCATATCTAAGGTTCAGAAGCTTATTTCAAACATGAAGGAAATACAGACTAGAAGCAGTGGTGAGGACAAAGATAGAGATAATTTTTCTGGGCAGGAGTTGAACTCGAAGTGGCTTACTTTATTGACATTGGAGAAAGCCTGCCTCTCTACAGTTGCACTTGAAGATACCTCTGGCGCAGTTAGAAGAGTTGGGGGACATTTCAAAGAAAGGCTGCAAGAGCTGGGGGGCCTTGATGCTATTTGTGATGTTGTTCTAAATTTTTTTGCTATTCTAAAAGAGGCTCTGGAGGACCAAGGCTCAAATGTTGTTCACAAATCATCCATGACAACTAAAATGAATGAGAGTGTAGGGATGTTGCTAAAGTGCATGAAGGTGATGGAAAATGCTACTTTATTAAGTGAGCAGATTCAGAAGCACTTGTTGGAGATGATCTTAAAGTTAAGACGTGAAGGATCAGAACTCTCCTTTATCGCCCTTGTGATTAATGTTATCAAGACACTCTCTGTACTGCTTTTGAGGCACAAATCACACAGTTCAGTTTCTGGGAGACATGAAAAACATAGTATGACTGGGAATGATGGTAATAATATTCACAGTTCAAAAAGCTGTACAGGAAAAGCCGAGTTGCCAATATCTGCCATAGTCACAACTCTGGAAGAAGAACTTAAAGGAGGCATGGAGGCTCCTTCTTTAGCTTGAACTTCTAATGGTGGGCGAGGACGTCGCAAAACAGTGAAGCTGTCTGCCCCACAGGATAAGGTTGTGAACTCCACAATTTTTAAGAACAATAGTGTTTCCACATTGATATCAACGTCAGAATTTTCAGTTGCAGGTTCTAACAACGATCATGCCTTGTCTGGAGAAACTTGTTATAGTAAGGATAGATTAACTGGTTCAAATGTGGGAAAAACTACACAAGTAAAGAACACAGTGAATAGAGTTTCAGCTGGCATGAAGTCATTGGCAGGTCTAGGGAAGCAATCCTCTAGGTCAATAGAGCAGAAGCAAAGTGCCTGTTTTGAAGACTCACAAGATCCATATGAATTCAACAATGAATATTTGGCACCTATGAAAGGGAAAAAGCTGAAGAAAACCAAGAAATTAAAAACAGTTAGTGTTTCAGCCAACAATACCAATGCTAGATTGGACAGTGAGGATGTACCTCAGTTTTTTTATGGTACTATGGGCTTGATCAATGGACAAGAGCAATATGATGATGAGAATGAACTTACCAAAAGGAAATGGGCTGAAGCTGGCACTTTACTTGGTGATTGTCTCCTTTCAGCTGTCAAGGTCCTAATGAATCTGACAAATGACAATCCCATTGATTGTCACCAAGTGGCAGTTTGTGGAGGGCTTGATACAATGGCTTCATTAATTGTTGATCATTACCCTCTTTTTCAATGTCATCTCTTATCTTCGAGTAAGAGCACAGGAAAAGACACCAGCATAGAATCACCAGCGAATGGATCTTGTGATGAAGTACTGAGTGACCAAGATTTGGATTTGCTTGTTGTCATATTGGGAGTGCTCGTTAACCTAGTCGAGAAGGATACTGGAAACAGGGCACGTCTCGCTGCTTCAAGTGTCACATTGCCTTGCAGTAGCTTGATTCCACATTTGCATAATAGTGGATGGTTTTTACAGGTTGGCCAAGATCGAGAAATTGACCAGCAGTATATGAGCATTCTAGTTGAAATCAAAAGGGTAGAATGTCAACTTGGTAGACTTATTCGTTGTGATGGTGCTTATGGACAAGGTACTTTTCGGGGGTTGGATTGGAGAGAGATTAAGAGTTGGTGTCCTATTGAGTGGGAAATTCTTGGGAAGACATTCCTAGCCAAGAGTATAGTTCCACAAGAGCCTTCAGATATTTGGGAACAAATATGCACAAGTTTGCATTGGGATACAGGTGGAAGACCTTATGAGGGATGGATACAGTGTTTACTGATGGCGTTACTTGGGAGTCTACATGATGCTCTGTGTGTCGATACTACGGAGGGTAGCGGTGGATGCATTTTGACCTCTGCAATTCTCAGATTGATTTGGGACCTTGGGATTACAGTGACTGACCATTTAGTGATTGCTAGAGGGTGTTTTCAGGAGGTCTCTGGTGATGGTACCATACAGTGTAGTGTTTTGAGTAGAGGGTGTTGCAGATCTCCTAGGATAATTTGGGACCCTGGGATCATCCCCGGATTCAGTTGGTTCAGTTTATTGATTGTGGATTTGCGTTGGCATTGCTTGAGGACAAGCAATCTTTGGTAAGGGAGGACTGTAATGTTCCCAAAAGTGACATGCATGCAAACCCTAAAAATGACATGCATTCAAACCCTAAAAGTGACATGCATGCAAACCCTAAAAGTGAGATGCATGCGAACCCTAAAAATGACATGCATGCCATCCCAACATTATTTTAATGATGCATGCACTATTTAAGTCTCCCTCCACATGCATGCAAGTCAATGACAAATTAGAAGATAAAGTGACATGCATGCAAGTCAACGGCAAATTAGAAGATAAAGTGACATGCATGCAAGTCAATGACAAATTAGAAGATAAAGTGACATGCATGCAAGTCAACGGCAAATTAGAAGATAAAGTGACCTAATTAGGTCAAAGATTAGGGTTTTTCACAGTTGAAATTTATAAATAGAGGAGAAAGCAAAAGGAGACTTCACTTTTGGATTATTATTATTTTGGGAGCTCTTGGATAGCAGCACAGCATGCAGCACAGCAGTTGGGGTTGGAGACGGAGTCTTCAGCTAATAGGATTTCGGCAGTGAAACATCTGTCCTAGTCTTATTCCGGGTAAGCCATACAAGTTCACCACTTGTTCTTCATTCATTCATCAGTTATCTAGTACATGGTATAGATCGTTGCAGGGACATGTGTGCAGCCGTAAGAGGGGGTTTTCAGCTAGAAATCCCTAATCAGCTGTTGGGCCCTCGGATCTCAGTTTCCTTCCAAAAATCAGGCATCATTCTCATCATTAGCTTCATACTCTGGTACCCGGTGATCATCAGATCCATCAGTGCTCATCCGAAGCAGTTATTAGCAGTTTCGGGGTTCCAAGGGTGTGAGTAGCTACCTCTCTGAAGCGATTCGCTACCCTGCCTAGAGGTCTCAGAACCTCCGCATGCATCAGGAATTCTCTCCGGCATCAGCAGACGGAGAAGCTCAGAAAGTTTCAGCCCGAACGAACCTCTCCTCTTACAAAAACATCACCTTCAGTCTGGAGGGTTTTTACGGTGTTGTGGGGCGGTGACACGAGAGGAAAAGAGCATTATTAGACCACCCATCTAGATCCTTATGCATGCAGCTATCTCTGGAGTCATTATCAGCCAGAATATTAGTGGTAAGTGTTAATTTCTCTCTGCAAAACCCTAACCCTAATTTAGCTATATTTTAGGGCATTTTTGCATGGCGAGTTTGCATGCACAGTTATTTTGCAAATTTGTATGAGATTGAGTGTGTGAGTCAGCACTATCATAGAACATTGGAGAATATCAGTATTTGGGATATTACACCTTCGAACAAAATTTATCGTGCCCATGAATGACTGCATAGATTTTTTGCTATGGGGAAAGGGAATATGAAATATAACCTCAAATATCTATGGATCGATTGATATTCCCTTCTTTGAAATGATGTGACCCAACAATTTCCCTTCCAGAACCGTGAAAATGCTCTTATTTGGGTTTAAAGATATGTTGTACTTTCTACAACAGTCAAAAATTTGTTTCAAGTGAAAAGCGTGATCTTCTCTTTTCCTACAGAAAACTGTCACATCATCTAAGTACACCACTACACAGTGGCCTATTAGTCCTCGGAATGCAATGTCCATGGCCCTCTGAAATGTAGCTCTGACATTTATGAGGCCAAATGGCATTCTCCTATAAGAAAGTGTTCCACACTTCATACGAAATGTAGTCTTCAGTCTATCTTGTTCGGCCACCAACACTTGGTTATAACCTGAAAACCCATCTAATAAGGAGAATAATTCTGAACCTGACACCATCTAAAGAATTTATTCCATTGGCGGAACCGGATAATTATCTTTATCTGATGCTTTGTTCATATTTCATAAGTCAACACACAACCTTATCTCTCCTGACTTATTTCGTAATGGAACCAAATTATCCACCCATTCGAAATGTCGAACTCTGAAGATAATCTTTGCATCTAGCAACTTCTTTAACTCATTTTGGATTAAAGGCTCTAACTTTGGCTGCATTTTCCTGAGTTGTTGCTGAAATGGTTTTACGCCCGTCTTGATAGGAATTATATGTTGAATGATGTGTGTGTCATATGTCTTTAGGTCTTCATATCTCCAGGTGAATATATCTTTATATTGCTGAAACAATTTAATAAATCGGCTCCTTTCTTCAAGCGAACAACACTTTCCCAGATTTACTTACTTGAGCTCAGCTTCCGTCCCTAAATTTATCAGCTCATATTGCATAGATGAACTATTGGTTTTGACGTTTGCTGGTTTTCTGAATTTGTTATGTAGATCAAACATTCCCTCAAGTGTCCTTACTCATTTGGGCATGAAATTTCCTTTGGTCAATTCTCCATTTTGTAAATATTCCTGATGTTCTTCATCATCAATTACAGATTCTTTTGAATTTTCATCATTGGTCAGAAAATTGATAATTTGTTCATCGTCATCAAACACCCTCAAATTTGTGATATAATCAGCTATCGATGACCTAAAAATAAGTTCAATAGAACACTTATGATTATGATCCAGGAGGATATTGGTGGCCACCCACCTATTCCACTTGGACCCCCACCATTGTTTCTTTCAGTTTTCCAGTTTCCTTAATTGTAGCACAATTTACTATTTTTGGCAGTTTTTGGGTCCTAAACTTTCGGAGTCGTTTTGAGGCCCTAAACGACATTTTTTCGGCATTGAATGGTCGGGAAAATATGAGTTTGTTCCAAAATTAATATTTGTTGTTTATGGATGTATTCCTTAAACATATCTTTCTAACGAAGTATCATGTGCGTCAAACGGAGGTAGTATGCTAAAGTTACGACCCCGAGAAATTCATGTACCAAGTTACCCAACGGGGCCCACATTCTGGCGTTTCACTTCCTAGGGTTAGGTTTTTGGATGTGTAGGGTTTCCATTGTTTTTCAATAATATATAGGCCTTCGATCCTCATTGTAACACAGAGTTCAGAGGCATGTAGCCGCCACATCTCTTCTCAGAGATAAGCTACCAACACTCTAGCTAGTTTATTTCCATTCTATATGTAAACAAGTTCAGTTATTGATTAATGAAATAAAGTGTTATTTCCACTGCATATTTGTTTCTGTTGTTATTTGTGTATTCTGTTGCGTTCCTACATAAATCCAGATCAGTGGTATCAAAGCAATCTGCTCTTTCTCTATCCTTCTTTGCATGTCCCCAACGAGGGCGGGGTATAAAGAGTTAGGGCTTGATCTGGTTGAACCTTTGCAAGATCAGCCTCGCAAATCCTGACGGCCACCCATGGGGAACAAAAAGAAAGACAAGGGCATAGAATATGCTATCAAAATGTTGCTCGAGGAGGCCCTTGAAAAACAAAGGAACGCGATGATGGATAACTTCGCCCAGATCCTTCAACGACTTCCCACTAGTGGCGCATCTGCATCTAGTAGCCACTTTGGAGGTGCAACCCATTTTAAGGTACAAGTAAAATTCGACATTCCCATATTTGATGGCCAACTAGATGCAGATGCCATAGATAGATGGTTGAATCTATTAGAAGGATATTTCTCGGATCATGACTTTTCTGACCGAGAAAAGATTACTTTTTCTCTACTCAAAGCTACCCCCCATGTCAAGGACTGGTGGGAAACCTACTGTGAGAGAAAGGACAAGGAGGAACCCTCTCTGTTCTCGGTCATACCCACTTGGAATTATTTTTGAGATTCCATAAAGAGACAATATTATCCAGTGGGGAGCTATGAGGACAAGTACATACAATGGACTATGTTGCGGCAGCAAAGAGATCAAGATGTGCATGAGCTGATGAATCTGTTCCATACTATGTGCACCAAGTTGGGTGTCAAATATTTAGAGAAACATTTGGTGCTGAAGTTCCGTAGTTTTCTGCACAGATACATTCAGGAGGAAATGGAGTTCCTCGACATATCCCATATCGGTATGCTGCCAAAATTGAGCAAAAAATCAAACAAAAAAAGCGAGACTTTGGATATGATAATCAAAAGCAAGGGAAAGGTGCCCCTAAACCATAGAACCAAGGACATGTCCAAGGCATGGTGAATCAAGAAAACTTACCAAATCCTCAATCAAAGAGCAACACTGAAAAGCTAAATAAGGAAGCGGGAAAGTGGTGCAAGTTCCATAAGAGCCCCACTCACAACACAAGTGAGTGTCGGGCCAAGCAGTCATTAGTGGCAGAGATAAAGGCTTCTAAATCAAATGCATACTCTGACACTGAATCATAACCCGAGAAGGGGAATGACAGAGGGAAGAATATTATCGATGCAGAGCCCAATGCCTTCGTTGCTACCATTAAGATCCAAATAGAAGAACTAGAAGATTCAGAGGAGGAGGAGCGTCTTTTCCACTCCCAGATGTGGGTAAATGGTTCCTCGCTATAGTTCATTATCGACTGTGGGAGCCAAAAGAACCTGATTTCAGTAGAGGTCATGAAGCGGTTGGGTTTGCCGACCACATCACACTCACAGCCATACACCATCGGGTGGCTTCACCAGGGATGGGATCTCCACGTTAGCTAGCAGTGTCGCCTTCCCTACAGCATCAAGCCCTTCATTGATGAGGTATTATGTGATATTTCTCCTCTTGATGTTTGTCATGTATTATTAGGTCAACCATACTCATGGAAGTGACATGCTGTGTATGAGTCACAGCCTCGCGCTGTTATTATTACGTTGGGAAATAATTTGTACAGGATACCAGAGGTACCACCTCCCATCGTTATCTCTTTGGTTACTGCAAAACAATGTAGTAAGCTCATTTTCAAAACCAGGAAGTTTGTTTTCTTGATGTTCCACCCTCAGGGAAAGAAGAAGATCGTGGCTACGACCTCCAGATAGGGCCCCTCCATACAACAACAACAAATGGACAAGGTCATGGAGGAGTACCGGGACATATTCACCTCACCCACTGGGGTGCCTCTCCACTATCAGGTCAAGCACCCCATCGATCTGACCCTAGGTGTGTCGCTTCCCAATGGATCGATCTATCGATGCTCTATTCTAGAGAATGATGAAATCAAGAGGCAAATTCAGGAGCTGCTGCAGAAGGGTCACATCCGGCCAAGTTCATCGCCTTGTGGCAGCTCAATCATGTTGGTACAGAAGAAGGATGGGACTTGGAGACTTTGTATTGACTATCGTGCATTGAACAAGATCACTGTCTGGAATAGGTACCCGATCCCATGGATTGATGACCTCCTGGACCAGCTTAAAGGGGAAAAATATTTTAGTAAGATTGACTTAAAGTCCGGGTATCACCAGGTACCGATCGAACCAACCTATGTGTGGACGACTGCCTTCAAATCCAAGGAGGGCCTTTTCGAATGGTTGGTCATGCCTTTCGGGCTGACAAATGCTCCTACAACCTTCATGAGACTAATGGACGACATCTTGCAGCCATTCACCAACTCATTTGTAGTAGTATACTTGGATGACATCCTGATATTCATCCAAACTTGGGAAGATCACCTCCACCACATCCGACAGGTCCTCCAAACATTACGGCAGCACAAGTTGTGTGCCAATTTGGACAAGTGCACTTTTGGCATGACCCAGGTTCAGTATCTGGGATACATTATTGATGAGTGTGGGGTACGAGTGGATCCAACCAAAATCCAAGTCATTCGGGATTGGCCATCCCCAACTACTCTAATAGAGCTTCGCAGCTTTCTAGGCCTTGTTAATTTCTACCACATGTTCATGTTGGGATTCTCTCATATCACTTAGCCCTTGAGTCAAGTCACCAAGGGTGGAGCGAAAGAAAATTTATTTTGGTCAGAAACTTAGCAGAAGGCGTTTACAGAATTGAAACATCGCCTCTGTTGTGCCCTAGTTCTCACATTACCAGACTTGCAACAACCATTTTAGATCGAGACAGATGCCTCTGACTATGCTATTGGGGCAATCCTTACTCAACAAGGGCATCTAGTGGCATATCACAGTGAGACACTGTCCGACACAGTCCGCAAATATCCCACTTATGAAAAAGAGATGTATTCCATTGTACAGACTTGCCAACAATGGAAGCATTCCATTTTGGGGAAGGAAATGACCATCCACACAGACCACTGATCCCTGCAGTTCATATAGACACAAGGGAAGTTACAGAGCGATCGCCATCAGAAGCGGTCCACATATCTACAACAGTTTCATTTGAACATTAAGTACAAGAAGGGAAGCACCAATAATGTTGCAGACTGCCTCAGCCGACCACCAATCATGGCGATAACCACCGTGCTCAACTCTTGTGGGCACGAGACTTATGATTGGCCGCTTCTCTACACAAGCGATCCAGAATTCAGCCACACATACCAGACACTCTTGGACAGAAACCAAGTTCCAAAATTTCACCTCCAGGATTTACTACTATGTCACATGGGACACCTTTGTGTTCCTTCAAGCGAGCATGCCAAGATGATTTGGGAAGTGCACTATAGTCGGGTCGCTGGGAAATTTGGGGTCAAGAAAATAGTGGTAGTACTGCAGAAGTATTTCTATTGGTCGAACCTTCATCAGGATGTCGGCAAGTACATCTAATCCTGCACTACCTGCGCCATTGCCAAACCATCCATCAAGAAGCAAGGCCTCTATACTCCGTTTCCTACCCCTAGTCGACCTTGGGAATCCATATCCATGGATTACATGTTGGGCCTTCCTTCTACTAAGCACGGCAACAACTATGTGTTTGTGGTCGTTGACAGATTCTCAAAGATGGCCATAATGGCGGCCTGCAAGAAGAATATCATAGCAGAAGCCACTGCTAAAATCTTCTTTGAACGAGTGTGGGTACACTTTGGGATCCCACAGTCTATAATCGCAAACCAGGACAGTAGGTTCCTTAGTAAATTTTGGTCTAGCCTATGGTTAATGCTAGACACCAAGCTCACAAATTCCATAGCTTTCCATCCCCAGACAGAGGTCGTCAATAGGATGATCGTACACATTTTGCGTATGTACAACTCAAAGCATCCACGCACATGGGATGAGAGCCTCCCCTATGTACAACATAGATATAACCAGGCCCTCCACATCTCAACCAACCATAGCCCCTTTCAGGTGGGCTTGGGATTCTAGCCACTATGTCCCATTGACGTAGCGATGCCATTTGCAACTACTAAGGATGATTCAGCTCATATCCAGTCTAAAGTTTCCAAGGCGAACAACTTCATTGAGCACATTAAGCACATTCGCCAATAGGTTCATGACATATTGAACAGGTCCAATTCTAAGTACAAGCAGCAACATGATCAGAATCGGGTGCAACACAACTTCCAGGTGGGTGACAACGTGTGGCTACATTTGCAGAAGGAGCGCCTTGCTGGAACCCACCGCAAGCTTCGCCTGCTCCGATATGGGCCATACACCATCACCAAAGCTATCAAGGACAATGCCTTCGAGCTTAATATTCCACTATTCCTTGGTCTACACCCTGTGTTCAATGTGGACCTCCTTCGGCCCTACTTTCCATCTCTACTGCAGGCATCAGGCGTGGCAAAACAACTCACACCAATAAAGTTAAAACCTGACTGCATGGAACAAGCCACAACTGATTGGATTATGGACACATAGATCAAGAACACCCACCAGCAAAAGATCTAGCTATATCAATTTGTCAAAGCAGGCCAACTCCTTCACCAGGGAAAGTGGCTCACCAGGGACCAAGTTTAGCAGAAGTTTCTGCATCTCATGAAGAAACTCAACGCAATGGGGACCATTGCTTCCTAAGGGGGGAGGAATTATCTAGGAGGATATTGGTGGCCACCCACCTATTCCACTTGGACCCCCACCATTGTTTCTTTCAGTTTTCCAGTTTCCTTAATTGTAGCACAATTTATTATTTTTGGTAATTTTCGGGTCCTAAACTTTCGAAGCCGTTTTGAGGCCCTAAACGACGCTTTTTCGGCATTGAATGGTCGGAAAAATATGAATCCATTTTATACTTAATATATGTTATTTATGGATGTATTCCTTAAACATATGTTTTTAACGATGTATCATGAGCGTCAAACGGAGGTAGTATGCTAAAGTTACGACCCCGGGAAATTGATGTACCAAGTTACCCAACGGGGCCCACATTCTGGTGTTTCACCTCCTAGTGTTAGGTTTTTGGATGTGTAGGGTTTCCATTGTCTCTTAATAATATATAGTCCTTCGAGCCTCATTGTAACATAGAGTTCAGAGGCATGTAGCCGCCACATCTCTTCTCAGAGATAAGCTACCAGTACTCTAGCTAGTTTATTTCCATTCTGTATGTAAACAAGTTTCAGTTATTGATTAATGAAATGAAGTGTTATTTCCACTGCATAATTGTTGCTATGGTTATTTATGTATTCTGTTGTGTTCCTGCATAAATCAGGATCAGATTAGTTGGCACTAACCTGGAAGCAGAAGCAGCTAATAAATCAGCTGTAGCATTTTGTAATCTAGGAACTGAGTTTATATTGAAAGCATTAAAATGTGATATCAAATTCCATACTTCAGCTTGATATCATTTTAGGTGTGGAGATAAATAATGAATTGTGTCTCAAACTTTCCTAACTACTATCTCAGAATCATCGAAAACTTTTAAATTTTTTTAATTTAGGTCAATGGCTTTCTTCAGGCCCTGGACTAGAGTTTCATACTTAGTTCTATTATTTGTGCATTCAAACTCTATCCTACAAGAGAGAAATTGTTTGTTATTTTCAGGATCAATCAAGAGGCAAACCTCTCTTGATCCCTCTTGTGTTTTGGAACCATCAAAATATAAAAACCAAAACCTATCTTCTAACTCTACCTAGTTAGTATCGTTTCCTACGTTAGTGACTAAATTTACTATGTTACAGTCAATATCATCAGTCCGCGAAAAACGAAAGAGATCAGACTATGTATCTGATTCACAACTGACTTCTTCATCTTGGTAATACCATGGTTCAAGCTCTATAAAGTAGTTTCCCAAAACTGAAGATGATAAATTTATCGGCTCATTCTTTTCTTCCAACTAAGTTACATTATGTTTCATATGCGGTTCCCTCAGTATTTGTTGAGGCCTAGAAAATCGTAGGCAACAACAGTAAGGGATTCTCCCCAGTAAATGTTCTCAACTAGCCTGTTATTGTTTGGTATGGGGAATCTGTCTAGTTTGCGGTCCGGCTACCGTAGGTCAAGTAACAAAAATAAAAGGTTTTACCGGTTGTGGCCTGGTCCACTGTGTATATTTTTGTGTTTTTAGTTTTAAGTATGATATGCAAGTACCTATCTAAAATGCAAATTGATAGAGAATACGAGGAGCGGTCACAATGTGATGCGCGGGTTCTTACCTCTTGTCTTAAACTCTCTTGCATCTAAATCATGCACAGCAAGAAATTAAAACTAACTACCTAACCTATCCCTAGGGAGCAAGATTATCATTCATTAATGAGTAATGTATTTTGCACATGCATTATGAAAAATCACAGATAGCTGATACTTATTTCAAAACACATGAACATTAAAGATATTTGAACAACCAGATAGCCAATTGTTTATGAACAACATTCATTACTCATAGTGGAAATTTTCATAAAATAAACCAGAGAACATTCATACAAGAACATGGGTTCAAAGAGTTAGAACGATCTCACAGTTAATGGACACAAAGCTGAAAACAAAATAGTTCCTCTTCAACAAATCCATAGCACAACATTTGAACATTCCACCAAGCTTTCTCCAACAGGCAAATTGTAATTATCTATTGCAAAAGGAAATAGTTCTTCTTAGAATATTTCTTCACAAATATAACTAGGAAAAAGTCCCTCAGTCACTCTAACTTTCCTATATTTATACAAAAACAACAAAACCTTTGGGTTGCCCCGCCGGGTGACCTTTGGGCTCCCCCAACCGTTTTAATCTCACAGTTTTGTCAATTTGTGAGTGCTCATGATTCATACAAACGTTACATTTCAGATTTATGATTTAAGAGCATTTTTATGAAAAAGGGGACCAACTTGGTAATTGTCGAATTTTTCCAAGCCTGGGCCTTTGCCTCTATTTATTTTGCTCAGTAATTCGTTGGTCTCTTGCTAGATCCAGTTGAGCTTGAACCCAACTTGCTTCTTCTTTTCTCTATTTATGCTTCTTCATTTTTCTTTTCTTCGGCTAGCTCCCTTCTGCTTTGTCCTTTAGATACGTCTTCTCTACAACAGTAATCACCCTGTCATGAATAACCAGTCATTAGATCAATTAGCGTTTGACAAAGTAACACGAATTGCATCAATACATGCATTATATGAAATGAACTATAAACAAATGTAAAGCATGAAAAGACAAAGTAACCACCACTCTTCAGTACACCAAAACCCCCAAACTGCGCTCTACATCACAGAAACTTTGACTCGAACCGCTCCCATGGGAAAACTCTGCCATCCCATAAAGCAGAGTAAAGGCATGCAAAACACAGTTGGAGAACACTATCGATAGTCAGAAGCAATAGACACTAATCGTTTGGCAGATAATCCACTTTGGTGGGCAGAAAAACTATAACAATTAGATGATCAATTCACTGAGGATCCCCAACGGCGGAAGACCATTAGACTGCAGCTTCCACAATCAAAATAAAAATATCAGCAAGTGGAAGAACTAAGAACTATGGAAGAATATCCCTATTCACAGCCGCAACGGCGGGCTTCAAACAGACAATGAGTTCCGTGGTCAACATAAAAACATTGGCAAAAGGAAAATTTATATGGCGGATGTAGCGTCCCGGTTTTGACCCCGTTGCATTAGATGTATATGATGTATATGTATATTGTAATGATCATGGTGTGGAGCTAAAGGCCAAGGCCCCACCATTGATTGGTCATGTTATGTTTTGGATTAAATTTGTCACCGATTGTATATCGGGGCATGCGGCATATATATTATGTTGGCCATCATGTAAATATGCATCTATAATTAATTAAATGAATCCGACCAGCTACGATCGCGGCAACTAAATCAAAAGGGGCATGATTTTACCAAGGATAAGGATGTGGGGGGGAATTTTTCAAACCTTGGGCCATTGAGGGAAAATACCCATGTGTCTTCTTACCTTGTTTTATCCCAACCACTTTCATTAAGAATGGCTTCTGGTGGTTGAGGCAGTTATGGTCTTTGGGAGTGGGGTGGCAGGATTGTCAATCCTCACCCACATGCACACTCCACCATGGTTGAATCCACATGGCAAAAACACTCACGCACTTACAATTCGTGTCCCCTCCATTGCTGTGCACTCTCACGCAGAGGGATTCCTTCCTGTTTTTCATCTTCACGCACAGGGTTTTGCTGGATTTACCCACGCAGTAGTTTTCTTCTACGGATTTGTGAATAGTGTGGCCGTATCCTTTACTCACGGGCTGAGTCATGGGTTTTGCATTGTGGATGTCCATGCACCGGTCGTGAGACTGTAAATTCATCCCCATTGTGGTCTACGTACGTTTTTCCCAGCAACATTGGTTGTGCAAAATGGGTCATTGTTCCCCACGTCATTGGTAATATGTATGCTGATGTGTTTTGGAGATGTGGTTTTTCCCCCTGTTGGAATTGTGTTTGGGACTGTGTAATTCGCTGGGGAGTCTTTTCCCTGTTTAAGCTATGATAGCTAAATGATTGCATGAGTGCAATGGATGGTCTTCGGACTGTGTAAGGAGTAGGGATGGGGGCTTAGTTTTGCTTGATAAACCTGGTGGTTGGAAACCACGCAGATAGAGCTAGAGGGCTGGCCTTCTTCTCCATCACCCTTGAATAGCACTGGAAGGGAATGCAGGGCCTGAGGGACTATGTAGCAGAGAAGGGACTGATTCCTTGTGTTGGGTGTGTTTGGGTGTCTTAGAGGTTAGGCTAGTTCTAGTGTAGGTGTTCTTGGCTCTGTAATGAGCTCACCAGCTTAGCATTTAGCCTTTCCCACTCCTTGATGGCCTGATAAAACCAACTGTGTTGGCTTGGCTGTGTTTTGTATATCCTTGGCTATGTGTAAGCCTTCTAGTTCCCTTATTCCTTGGAGAATCATGCCCAGCTCAGGGGTGGCAGCGCTGCTGAGAGATTAAGGAGCACGCTGGCCTATGGTTGGGTGGAATGTTGCAGTGACGTAGCTTGTTGTGGATTGAGTTCATCATAAGATAAGTGATTTTGTCCATTTTACTTCTACAACTGTAAATTCTGTTAATGAAAATGATGAACATGTTAAATGAATGCTTGCTTAAATGTATGATGTTTTTGCTGTTCCTGATACATGTTTGCATCTATGCATGATAAATGTTCATGTGTGTATGTTTAAGCATTCTGTTTTAGCAATTTTGTGAATGCACATGTTCATGGGGCTCTCAGCTCGAGTGGTTCAAGTCACGGGTCGCGTCCTCTTCGTCGGTCAGAGGCATGGGGATGTGACAGAATGGTATCAAAGCCTGGGTTGCAGCAATGGGCCTCTATGGGCCAAGAAGGAGCCACTGACAGAGGGTAGAATTACCTTCTATGTCCAGCAGAACAACAGTGGACAAAAGAATTTAGAAAATGGTCTAAGTGTTAAGCAGTCGGAAGAGCCAGCGGAAAAACTTCCGCTGTTGCGGAAGAGTTCGCGAAGTGAACTTCCAGTGAACTTTCGCCAATCGAAAGAGAAATTGGTTTCCTGTCCGCCATTGCAGAAGTCAAAACCGTTAAGTCTTCCAACGGGGAAGAAAATCGTGGAAATTTCTCTAAGTAAAGAACGGCCAATCGGAAGGGAAAGTGGTCCGTTAGCCGCCGTTGTGGAAGCGAAATCACTAAAGCTTCCAACCAGAAAGGCCACCGACTCCAAAAAGTTGAAAATTGTTCTAAGTCTGTGCCGATCGGAAGAAGTTAGTATTTGGCGTGCCGCCATTGTGGAAGCCAAAGGCACTAGCCTTCCGAAGTGTAAAGACCGTCGACAACCGAAGTGGAAATTTTCTAAGTAAACAGCCGCCAGTCAGAAGAGAAATCATTTTGTTAGCCACTGTTGCGGAAGCAAAATCGTTAAGTCTTCCGACGATAAAGACTGTCGATTCCGATGCCCGTCAAAAATCAGTTCACCAATCGGAAGAGAAAGTGATTCGTGAGCCGCCATTGCGGAAGTGAAAGCACTAAGTCTTCTGATGTGAAAAGACTGCCGCTGGAATAAATTAGTGTTCGTGCGTCCGCCGTTGCGGAAGGGAAAGTGGTTCGAGAGCCGATTCTGCGGGAGAGAAAGTGGTCCGAGAGCCGATTCTGCGGAAGGGAATGTGGTCCGAGAGCCGATTCTACGGAAGGGAAAGTGGTTCAAGAGCCGATTCTGCGGAAGCTTAGTGGAAATGAGATCCGATTCTATGCAAGGGAATTTTGAATTTTTCCCGTGGGATTTCTCAGCGAATTTCGACTATTTTTCAGTGGGATTTGTAGCTGTTTTTCAGTGAATTTTCAAGGCCGAAAATGAGAAAACGAGAAAAGAGGCAATGATCTTATGTGCCATATTGTGCGAAAACCAATAATTTACCAAAAAAAAAAACGAGGGCACTGCCCTCGACTCGAAGCCACAAGGGGGCAAGCCCCCTTGACCCCCATCGTCCCCCTCAGATAGACGTTCTTAATGAAGAAAATTTTGTGTGTTTGGGCAAATTGTTATTTTATGGTTATTCCCGGAAAAGGTAAGTGATTATGATTTATATCAATGTTATGCATCTAACAATTGTGTTTTTAACACGTTTGCAGAATCATAGTCACCTTCAAGAGAAGTATTCCAGGTAGTGCAGTTTGGTAAGTAAGTTGCAGTTCAGTCATGAGAACCCATGATGGGTATGATGCTCAGGATTCCTATGAACGAGCAGAAGATGCCATGGGAGAAAATGTCCGTAATAGAAATGATGACAGCGTCTAATTGAAGGATATTCCAAGAGACACCGTCAGATGTTGCAACTACCATGAGAAGCTTAATTAAAGCCCAGGAAGAGCAGCATCAGTTGAATGTTGTAATGTTGCAGAGTTTGAAAGACTTGCAAAGAAAGATAGACTCTGGGTGAGGTATCGCAAGGCCAGAAGGCAGTAAGAGCAGTACTAGGAGAAGGAGAAGGACTTCTAGTGGGTCATCTGATTCGGAAGAATCCAGCGGGGATTCAAGCTTTTCTTCTCATAAAAGAAAAAGAAAGAGACACCATAGGGATCGCTCTCATGATGAATTTAAGAAAGCTAAACCTCCTACATTTGATGGTGAGGTAAAGACTGGACAAGAGGCTGAAGCTTGGCTTCTTGGTATTAAGAAGTACTTGCAAGTGCATGACTATTCAGGAAACATGAAGGCAAGAGTTGCCATATTCAATATGAATGGAAGGGCATCCATTTGGTGGGAACACTTCAAGCAAGTAAAGAAGATTAGTGAAAGGAGACTTAAGTGGAAATAGTTCAAGAAGTATTTCAAGCAGAAATACCTCTCTGACAGGTATTATGATGATAAGATTAAGGAGTTCCATGAGCTAAGATTGGGACAGCAAACCATGGAAGAGTATGCAAATAATTTTTTGGAGTTATTGAGATATGTCCGGTACATCATAGATGAAAAAGTGAAGGTCCAGCGTTTTCTAATTGGGTTACCTCAGTCTTACAAAGATAGAATTGAGTTTTATGAACCTAGAACTCTTGAAGAAGCAATAAGAAAGGATAAGTATTGCTATGAGCAAAGCAAAGGTAAGCCGAATTACCATAAGGCATGGAAGGACAAGAAGAATGAGAAGTTTGACCAAAGAAAGAAAGGTTTCAAACCTCCTAGCTTCAGGAATCAACAGAAGCAGCCATCTCAAGCTGCAAGTAAACTGGTTGGAGTGACAGGAGAAAAGCCTAAGGACCTGTTGGGCTGTTTTTCTGAACTGGGACAATAAGGAGGTTTTGTCCACACAATCTGCTTAAAGCAGCATCTGGTGTGTTTGAATTAACAAAACCTCACAGGTTGTGGTCCTGCTACCAGCTGATTTTCCTCTTAAGGAGAAAATAAAATCAGCAAAATCTAAACTATCCTAATGTTATTTTTATCTAATTAAATTTTAAAACTATTTAAGTTTCCTAAATAAATCCTATAATTAACTTCAACTATCTAAACTATTTGATGGTTGCTTTCTTAAGGAAAGACTCCATGTTTTGAAAAAATTTCTGAATATAAAGACTTGTGAAAAGACACTAAATTCTACAAACTGATTTAACAGCTGTTAATTGGAATATACTAAAATAAAACCTTATCTAAACTATACTATATGTCCTATCTCAGCTGAGAGCACTTCTAGAAACTAGATTAATTATTAATCAATAAAAGATGAACAGAAAGACTAAAAAGCACAGTTTAAATAGAAACATTTAAATTATGAATAATAAGTCACTCTTTTATATGACAACAGAACCGAAGAAACAGCTGACAATAAACAGTTATTTAATCTTTATGAAATTAATTAATAATTAATTATCAACATAGCTATTTGAACTGAAATATAATGTCTACTATAAAATCATTGTTAACATACAAATGATATTTTTAACAGACATAAGAGTATATCATTATATCTTAAGTTTATAGTAAAAATACTAATAAACAAAATCATAACGATATATTCGTTCAAAATGCAATATTGAACTGATAAAGTGCAAATTGTAATTAAACACACATATATCAAAGCATAATGTGTTAATCATAAGATAGAAGATAAGATGCAGAAGTATATAATATATCCAAAACAAAAATACCAGTAATGGTATCATTCTGTAGATGTCCAGTTGTATTCACCTCCAAAGATTCAACTTCAGGAATGAGATAACACTAGCAACGAAATTATACTTCAAGTATGTTTTCTTCCAACACTCCATCCCTTGTTCATCAAAATTCCTAACTTATATACTACTATGATTCAGTTTTCCCTATTAATGTTACATGCAACATCATAGGGTTCATATAACTAAAAGGAGAATCGAATCTCTTATATTAAACACCTGTCACTATAAACAGAAAAACGACTAGCCTGAGTGTTTGCAAATTTCCAGGTACTGGAAAAATTCTTGACCATTGTCGAAACTCCAGCTTTTAACAAACAACTACATCTCCATGCCAACGTATAAACAACGTCCTGAAACTCTGGAAAGGAGTGATGACAAATCCACCTGCATGTAACAAACGAAGTATCTCATTAAAGTTGTCTACAATAAATACAAACAAAATAAAACTAAGATTTTAATGCATGCTTGTAAAATCTGCGATTTTATAGGCATGTTAAAAAAATTTCATTACCTATTTGACAGCAATACGATCCATGCGAAAGGAAAATGAGAATAACCATCATGTATTACTTCGAAGAGCGATTACTCTTCGTGCTTCAGTCAATTTGGCCTTTAACCTGATAATCTTTATGTTTTGTTTTTCAATTTTTTCAAGCAGGTGCTGGTTCGTACTAATTATTGACGTCTTTGATTTTTTATACTGATTCTTCTTAGCACTTGTTTCTTTCCATCTGCTGATCCAATCTAGCAACTCTTCTCTAAATGTTTTATTTTCCTCTTCTAACACTGTTGTACTAGATAGGCAATGCTTAAGCTTATCTTTTAACTCTGTGATTTTAGCCTGGTATGCATTATCTAGTACATGCTGCAGAGTTTCTTTTTCATTGGTTACCTGAGGAGAAATAGGGCTGTCAATATGTTTACTAGATGATGGTTCAGGGTCTGCAATACCTGTGTCTATACTTGGTTGAGTAATTTCGGCCTTGCCTGATTTTACATCATTACCCTTTACAAAAGTAGAATTATTTTCATGAATTGTATCAGGGATAGATGACAGGTTGTCATCTTCAATATGGACGACTGCAGGTTGAGAAGCCTGTTGATTAACCATAGGACCCGAAATTGTATGGGTACTGTTCATACTCCTAGTAACCCTCCTTGAGAACAACAAATTTTTTGAATCAAACCCTCCCTTGTCACAGCAAATCTGGGCAAGATGATCTAATCTACGCATAGACTCCCTACTGTGTTCATAAGGTTATTTGATTCAGATACAACATTATCATTTTTTATTTCGGTTAATATTTCTTTTGTTTCTATAGGGGTGCTATGACCTTTACCAGATAAAGGCTGATTCAGGACTGCTTTAGAGCCACAAGGGACTGTATTCCCATCATCATCTTTACTAATCCCATCTTTTATGGGTATACTGACTTCCTCAAACCCCTTTACCTCTGATACAGTTTCAGAAGTATTATTAACCTCAGACTTTATGGCTTTTCGTTTCTTACGAATTCGTGGGGAGGGGTTCGGCCAGTACTGCATTGGCCCCAACTGACAGTCGGTTAAAAAAATATCCCATGACTTTCCATTTACAGACAACTGATGTTGCACTATGATTTTGACTAACCCATGGTGGAAAAGACTTCTATCAAGGTTACTAAAACTTCTAACTTCCTGTGACATTTTCTTCAAGCTTTTCCAGAAGTAAAATGGCAAATTGAGCTTACAACCTTGTAATGCTAGCAAGAGTCTTAAATGGTAAAGATGTAAATGGGAGAAACGTCCGTCACAGGACACGTACCTTACCAAGATTTCATAATAAGCTCTCCATTCGGGCTTTAAGAACCTGACAGGGACACCTATCTTCAGCTTAATATCATCCGGCAACGGCAACAGCAGAGATAAACACCTCTTCTTATTAACCTTGCTACCCTTAAACCAACGTTCTCCAACTTGCGGGAGCTGTGTCGCTGCTGCTATCTTGTCTTCGTTAATAACGAATTCAAAACCCCATATCTGCACAATGTCGTCTTTTAAATTCATGGCGAATAGCTTAGTCACCTCTGCATGATGACCATAGAAACTCTTAAATAATTTCCCCCACCCGATTTTCTAAAAACGCAGAGCTACCTCCTCATTTGCCTCTATGAGCTCAGAACCAGAGATTTCATAACGGTTCAGAGGAGCCATAGTTTCTTCCACGCTCTCCTGGTTTCGGGCTAAAATGAACGGAAAGGTGAATAGAGAGGAAATAGGTACCCAAACGTATGACATGATGTGCAAAAATTCACATGATTTAGATCTGACAAACCTGAGATCTCTGGTCATGGTCATTTTAGCCGAGCCTTCGCAATGATGAGAGCTGCAACGTAACGTTATATTATGATATATGCAGGTTTATCTACAATTTAGCCACGACTAGTAGTGATATTCAACCAAATCGAGGTACCAGAGATCTTGTGATTGACGAATCATAAATTCAAACATTGATTATAGACAGTGGTTAATAATGAACTTGTACATCGTGATAAAATGACATGACTATCAACATTCAATTCTATTAATACGATGCCTCCATATGTTCACAACTGTCGATTTATCGTGAGGTGCAAGCCACATCTCTGTGCTAACTCAGCAATCCGAATGACAAACGTTATCATTTTGACACATGGCCCTTCATAATCTCTGTCACCTTCATAGTCTTCTCCAGTTTTAGCATGAAAGGTGGTAGCACTCTATGTGATATAGTGATGAAATCACATATCCTAATGTTAACATGACAACTAGCGAAATGGCTTGAAATATCTATGTCATGTATTTCATAGGCTTAGTTTTAAATCTTTCAAAAATCCTATCTAATAATATCCAACATTAAATTGATAGGATATTTAAATGATAAAACTATAATATGTGAAAAATCCTATATGAAAATCACTTATTCATTAACTATAATATTTACGAAAATCATAGTAAGGCATTACATGGAATATAAACTTTGAGTTTAAAGATCACCTTTAGTTCTAAGAACTTAGGATTAGTAATACCTCATCCATATCCAGCTTTTAAACCAACACAAGATGTGTTTTATTGATTTTCCCTTTGCATAATATCCTTTCGAATTTCTCAAATCATATATAGTCACATAAATTTATCTTAATGATTGAATTAATTACATGAAAAATTTATGAAACTAACTGACAGTTGTTAATTGCCAAGTTCACTAGCATGATTTCACCAACTTCCAAAATACCACTTTACTTTTCTTTGATTGAGAGTACCTTCAGAATCAAAGATTCTGAAGGTGCTCTTTTATAATTTTGAATTGGTAAATCATAGAAAGAGCTGATCTCTCTTCATCTTATTGAGAAATGAAGAGGTTGTTGCTAGCTGCCAACAAATGGCGACAACCTGGACGAACCAGTTATCTCTGCTTACACACAATGATAAAACGAAATCTTAAAACCTGTTAAAAAAAATCAAAAATTATTTATCTGCATAAACCATTATTCATTCATACTCATAAGTAAAACTCAGAAATATTCCATCTTTTGAAAAAGAAATTCAATTAGGGAGAAACTTATAATATCTTGGTTGAAACAAAGTACTTCATAGTAAGGATAACCATATACCATCAGCATAGAGTATAGAAATCTACTTCTCTGAAAACTTTCCAGAATCTGTTACGTAACATAATAATTTTATTTTTGTTTGCTTTTCTTTTCTTTTTTTAAAACAATAATTTTGCCTGAAGACTACTATCTGGGTATGGTATCCCAATGTGATAGTATCATTCACGAGAGCTGTCTGAAATAAGCAAGCCGGCTCGTGATGAGACCTCTTGTCTTTTAATTTTTAAATCAAAAATCCATCACCCTAGTGATCAGAAATGAAGTTATTCCAGACATCACTAATGATCATGATTAGGCCGGCTCGTGATGAGACCTCCTATCCTTCAGTCAAAAGTTATGTTTTTATTTCAATTTCATCTTTTAATTTTCATAAAATGGGAGATCATTACCCAGCATGGTGACCAAATGGTAATGTCAGTCATTAATATCACCAGAAAATGAATCAGCTGGCTCGTGATGAGACCCCTTATCTTTTGGTTTTTAAAACCAAAAGACATTACTAGTTTCCTAATAATGTCATACTAGTGATATTTGTGATTCTGATCAGACCGGCTCATTACTGAGACCTTCCGTCTCTCACTTTAGTATTTTATTGATTGGAACAAATCCTAAATAGTTTTCAGATGGTAAATACTTTTCTAACATTGATGTCAAAGGTTTGTAAAAGTTTTTCAAAAGTACAAGATTCGAAGAAGATATTAAATAAGCTATCCCTACTTTTATAAGAAAGATGACAAGATGATAAATAATCTGTGAAACACTTACAAATAAAAACACTAAAGGTCTTTTGCAGATTTTAAGAGAATTTGATCATCCTGAACAAATTTAAAAGATCTTAGTCTGGTATCAGAATGTTTCAGAATTATGAGCAACTGATTTTATTTATATACATTTATTTTTACAGCTGTTAAAAATTACTGACTGATTATATACAAAATTTGACAGTCTGAAATTTTACTTAACAGAGATAACAGAATGATGCTGAAAATTTTATGAATTATTCATCACTCTTAATTCTATGGACTATAATTCATTTTATATACAAAAACATAAAGTTATTTACAGACATCAATAATAGTTTATGTACATACAAATATAAATTTATTTACAAACAGCAAAAAAATTATATACATTTTAAGTCAGGAAAATTATTAACAGAAATATTTTTTCAGGATCAGTCCATTCACTGGGAATGTTTCGGACTATCCTTCAAGTGTTTGCAACCGAAAGGTACTTGGACCTATTTCTCAGAAATAACAAAGGGACCTAACCACAGTTTCTGAAACTTAGTATGATCTCCCTTTTCTTCGTGAACTTTATCCCATTTTAAAACTAAGTCTCCCACCTGAAATTCTCGATCAGAACTGAAGGATTGGTCAAACCATGATTTCACAATCTGTTGATGTTTTGAAAAGTGTTGTTTTGACTTTTCTCTTTCTTCCTCCAGCTTTAGCAGTGCATTAATTCTCTTTTCCATTGCTGGACACTCTTCATTTTGGACAGACTGAGCTAACTGTAATGAAGGTAAGAACAGATTTGGTGGTAAAATAGCTTCAGTTCCATATACTAAGAAAAATGGTGAGTTACCTAATACAGCCTTAGGATTTACTCTGTCTGCCCAAAGGGCATTGACCAATTCTGTGTGCCAATTACGGTGATGAACTAAAATAGTTCTTTTAAGAATTTTCAATAGATTTTTGTTTGTTGATTCAACTAGACCATTCCCATGAGGATGATAGTTAGCTGAATACCTGATTCTTATTCCCTTCTCTAAAGCAAACTGAGTTAACTCGATTGATGAAAAATATGAAGCATTATCAAAGACAAGGGAATCTGGGATACCAAATCTTGTTATGATAAAGAATTCCAAAAATAATATAACCTGATTGGTATTTACAACTTTTAATGGTGCAGCTTCAGCCCAACGAGTAAAATAGTCGGTTGCAGTTATTATGTATTTGTGTTGCATAGATGAGGGAGGATTTATTGGACCTACTATATCAATTCCCCATTGCTGAAAGGGTCTTTCAACTGAAACAGGTTGTAAAGGAAAAGCATGTTTTTTAACCCTTCCTGCAGCAAGTTGACATTCTTGGCATTTTCTAACAAAAGTATAGACATCTCGAAAAAAAGTGGGCCAATAATAACCAGCCCTGAGAATTTTGTGTGCAGTAGTCTCTCCACCAAAATGACCTCCTGCTGGTCCAGAATGTAATTCTTTCAGAAATACTTCTATTTCGTCTTTATCTAGACATCGAAGGTATACTCTGTCTGAATTTCTCCGAAAGATAATATTATCAATTGATAAATAAGGAGAAGCCTTCAATCTTAGTGCTCTTTTCTTCTTTGGTTATAAGTAATCAGGGGCAGCCCCTGTTTCCAAAAGTATCTGTAAGTCTGTGTACCAGGAATCTTGAGGTGGTGGATAAAAATAAATTTCCCTGGTAAGTAAAGCCTCATCAACAACAGTTTCAGCCTTGTCATTAGGTAAGTGAACATCCTCAGTAGTTAATTTGCATAGCCCTTGGCCTTTGACTATTGTTGAAGGTTTAATTTCTAAATCATATTCTTGCAGAGCTGTCATCCAAGGTGCCCTCTTTTCACCTAAGTCTATCTGTACTAGCAAATTTCTGACTGAGGAATAAGGGACAATTATTTTCGTTTTAGATTTCAGTAAGTATGGACGAAAATGTTTAACAGCTTTAAAAATGACAAAGGCTTGTTTATCAACTTCATGGTAATTAAGTTCATCACCTTTGAAATTTGAACTCATGAAGGAGATTGGGACTTCGTTGTTTTGCTGATTTAATTGAGTTAAAACTGCTGCATATGAAATATCAGAAGCAAAGGTATACAATATGAAATCCTTATTAAAATATGGGCTTAGGAGACTAGGAGCTTCTGAGATGGCTTCCAAAATTTTCTGAAATGATTCTTTTTCAGTTTGTCCCCTATTAAAAACAGCATCTTTCTTAGTCATTTTCTGCAAAGGACGAATTATTTCAGAGAAACTGGGAATGAATCTCCTCACAAAATTTATTTTGTCGAGAAATGACTGCATTTCCTTCTTGCTACAAGGATAGGTTATCTTTGAAATGGCTTGAGTTCTTTCAGGATCAATCATAATTCCGTGCTTTGAAACAACACAACCTAATAAGATACCTTCTGAAATAGCAAATATTGTTTTTTTAGGATTTAAGGATATTCCAAATTTTCTGCATCGTTCAAATACTCTTCTAAGATGATTAAGATGATCAGGTCGATGTTTAGAATATACAGTAACATCATCCAAGTAGACAACAACTGAATGGTTGATTAGGCCTCTAAAAGAAATATCCATTGCCCGTTGAAAGGTTGCTCCCGCATTGATTAACCCAAAGGGCATCTTGCGGTAGGCATATGTTCCCCATGGAGTTCTAAAATCAGTTTTCAATTGATCATCTGGGGAAACCAATATTTGGTTGTACCCTGAGAAACCATCCAGAAGTGATAGTATCTCAGCCCCAGACACCTTTTGAAGAATTTGTTCCATGGGAGGAACTGGATAGTTATCCTTTTCAGAAGCTTTATTCAGGTTTCTAAAATCTACACATAATCTAATATCCCCGTTTTTCTTCCTAACTGGAACTAAGTTTGCCACCCATTGAGTATGTCTGATGGGAAAAATGATTTTTGCAGCTAATAATTTATTCAGCTCCTTTTTTATTGTTGGTTCTAATGACGGGTGATATTTCCTTAACTTCTGTTGAAAAGGTTTTGACTCGTGTTTAATCAGAATTATGTGTTGCATTACTTGTGTGTTAAAGGTTTTCAAGTCATCATATGTCCAAGCAAAAACATCTTTAAATTCCTTAAACAATTTTAAAAAAGTTGTTTTTTCTACAGGGTTGCAGTCTATTCCAAGATTTATGGTTTGGGGATTTGGTTCTGTTCCTAAATTGATGGTTTCATATCTCATTCGAGAGTTGTTTATTTTACAATTAGGAACAGACCTAAACTTATCCTGCAGATCAAAAAACTTTTCTAATCTTAGTACTGAATTAGGGACTGGTTTTACCTGTTCAAGAGCTTTTTCAACTGAACAAAAATCATTTATTACCGAAAAATCCCGCAGATTTTTGTCATGAGTGACTTCGTCAATTGCTGCATCTTTAAAGGTATCTTCGTTTGTTAGAAAATTTATTACCTGCATATCATTGTCAAATACATGCTAGTTAAAAATATTATCAGGTATGGAAGGCCTAAAAATCAATTCAACAGAAAATAAATTCGATGTAAGATTTTCTGATGGAATTAATTTTGAAGCTGCGTTTGCCAACAAATCTGCTTCTTGATTTTGACTTCTAGGAACAGAATTTATGTTAAAAGCATCAAAATGTGAGATAAAGTTCCATACCTCCCGTTGATAACTCTGTAAATGTTCAGATAAACAATGAATAGAGTTACAAACCTGTCTGACAATGATCTCAGAGTCTCTGTATACAATTAATTCTTTGATGCCCAAATCAATTGCTTTTTTCAGACCTTGTATTAAAGCTTCATATTCCACTGTATTGTTTGTACAACTAAACTCCATTCTACAAGCTATCCAGGTTTTATTTCCCTGAGGGTCCACCAGTAGGAAACCAACTCCTGCTCCTTCTTTTGATTTCGCACCATCAAAATATAAAGTCCAGATAGAGCTATGCACAACTACTTTACTTTCTATAATATTTACAATATTCAGATTATCTACATCATTAATGATTTCCTTGAGTGAAGAGTTAGGAGAAACAAATGTCACATTACAAATTTCAGATTGCTGTTTATTTTCAGATAAGGCAGAATTTTCAACTTTAAAATTACCAAATCCTAATTCATACATGTAATTCCCCGTAATACAATCTGAAAATAAAACAGGTTCACTAGGATCATGCAATTCTGTGACAATATGTTTCATATATCTTTCTCTATTTATCTTTATCTGATTTGACTTTCCGTTCTTAGGTAACCACAATGTCGACCAATCAGTGGCAAAGAAACCATTCAGCTATTGAGACCAATCCCTACTTAAGAATAGCCCATATGCATCTGGAATATCAGCAACAACAATATCTATGATTTGATAAACCGAAGGGTTACAAGCAATCCTGACTAAGACATCTTTCATTTCCCCTACAACCTTTACATTTGTCTTGTCCAATTGAGTTATTTGTGAATTAGATGGAACATATTTTCCATTTAATTTCTTGCACACTGATAAAGGCATTACATTGGAGGATGCTCCGGAGTCTACCATGCAGTTATGAACATTCCTATTGAAAATTTCAAAGGTAAGTAAGAATGGAGGTGTGGTTGATTTGGAATTCTTACCTATTAGTGAAGCTTTGTCAGCCGTTGCTTTCCCTTTTTCAGTTGCTGTTGGATCATTATTAGTACTATTTGCAGCAACATTTTGTTTTGCATTAGGAACAATTGAACTTACTGCAGGATTTATAACATGACTATTAGGCATTGGTTAGATTTGAAGAAGATCGTACATACTGATGTTTGCACGAGTCTTCTTTAAATCTTCAATGATACCATATTGTAAATCTAATTTAGGAGCATTTTGGATAGTTTGGGTACCTTTGGTTGTTTGAGTTTGCTTGCCGGATTGAGCTTGTTTATTCGGTTGTGAATTATTGTTGTCATTATTTGTAGTAGAACTTGAAGCACCGGGAGTGTTTGCAATTGCTCTACTAGGCGTATTATATGCATGTTGTCTTGTAGGCAGACTTTTAATCTCATGTTCTTTCACAAGACTATCCCAAAAATGACCGTTAACTTGTTGAGGTTCTTCTGATTCTTCATCATTTTCTGATTCCTCTTCTTCTTCATTTTCATTTATTTCTTGACTAGGAGTTTCAGACAAAGATAAAACAGCTCGAATTGTATTGAAAATATCTTCATTTGCTGCTATACCAGGTGGTGTATTCTTATTATTTGTATTTGGGTTCTGTCTAAACTGATTTCTGAAATATCCCCTAGAAGGAGAAGCTTCAGAATTGTTTTTCTTTAACCCTACAACTTCATTGGTTAATGTTCGAATAGCATTCTGTAGTTGTTCTATATAGAATACTTTGAGTTTATCTGAATTGGGTTTTTCCGTCTTCCTACGAGAAAAAGAATCAGATTTCCCACTTCTCTCTGGTTCATAGGACATAGAATCATTCTCGACTTTAATGGCTTCCTCAAAAGTTTCTATTAATGTTGTTTTTCCAGCTCTCTTCACAAACATTTCAGAATATTTAGGTAGGGATGACGTATAATTTTCAATAATTATGTCTTCCGGAGGTTGAGAGGCCATTGGGATTTTATTTTTTAATGTCAAAAACCTTTGATTGAAATCTTTGATCCTTTCTTTAGGCTCCATTTTAATCCTAGACAACTCTAGGGCTAATAGGGCAGGTGTTTTATCTTCCCCAAATTTATCTAAGAAAGCTTTATTAAATTCCCCCCAGTTTGTGATTGATCCCTGTACTAATGAAAAATACCAGGTAGAAGCTCTTCCTTCAAAAGTGAGAGGAAATAATCGACAAACTACATCTTCATGCTGAACGTTCAAAGTTTGAACTGCTAACATGAATTTTTCAACATGTACCTCTGCAGGTTCTTTGTCATCTGGGTTAAACTTAGGGAGGAGCTTATCAGAGTGTTTAGGCAAAGGATGTTGTACTCCAGGGACTGCTACAGCAGCTGTCCTTAGCCAAGGGAGTTGTGGATTGGGTGGATTAGGTGGAGGATTACCTCCTCCCCCTCCAGGCATGTTTCCTGCCATAGGGCTTCTTTCAAAACTTGATGAACTTCCTGAATTAGATGGACTTGGACTATTAGGTAGAGATTCAGGAGGAGAAGGTGGCTGATCAAAACCGTCTTCTACAGTAAGTCTTCTAGCAGTGTTTGTTTGAGTAGTTTGTCTATGGTGACTTCTAGTTTAATAACGTGGAGTACTATCAGCTTCCTGTAAATCCTGAGTGACTATGTTCAACTGTGGATTACGTCATTGTTTCCTAGGAAGACCATAATCTATTGGGGATAAGCCAAGTTGATTGGCATATGCTCTGGTAAGAATATGTCGTGATTCTTCCAAGGTTCGAATGTTTTGTTCAGGAGTAAATGGGGATGTGATATGATCATGCTCAAGGATGCTCCTAACAGTATTTATAAATGGTGATCTGCTGGTTTCTGGAGGTTGTTGGCTAGTTGTAAATTTGTCATTAATTTTCCCTACCATTAATCATTAATAGGCCCTCCTTCTAGCACCATTTGTTGGCCTGTTTTTCTGAACTAGGCCAATAAGGAGGTTTTGTCCACACAATCCGCTTAAAGCAGCGTCCGGTGTGTTTGAATTAATAAAACCTCACAGGTTGTGGTCCTGCTACCAGCTGATTTTCCTCTTAAGGAGAAAATAAAATCAGCAAAATCTAACCTATCCTAATGTTATTTTTATCTAATTAAATTTTAAAAATATTTAAGTTGCCTAAATAAATCCTATAATTAACTTCAACTATCTAAACTGTTTGATGGTTGCTTTCTTAAGGAAAGACTCCATGTTTTGAAAAAATTTCTGAATATAAAGACTTGTGAAAAGACACTAAATTCTACAAACTGATTTAACAGCTGTTAATTGGAATATACTAAAATAAAACCTTATCTAAACTATACTATGTGTCCTATCTCAGCTGAGAGCACTTCTAGAAACTAGATTAATTATTAATCAATAAAATATGAACAGAAAGACTAAAAAGCACAATTTAAATAGAAACATTTAAATTATGAATAATAAGTCACTCTGTTATATGACAATAGAACCGAAGAAACAACTGACAATAAACAGTTATTTAATCTTTCTGAAATTAATTAATAATTAATTATCAACATAGCTATTTGAACTGAAAGATAATGTCTACTATAAAATCATTGTTAACATACAAATGATATTTTTAACAGACAGAAGAGTATATCATTATATCTTAAGTTTATAGTAAAAATACTAATAAACAGAATCATAACGATATATTTGTTCAAAATGCGATATTGAACTGATAAAGTGCAAATTGTAATTAAACACACATATATCAAAGCATAATGTGTTAATCATAAGATAGAAGATAAGATGCAGAAGTATATAATATATCCAAAACAAAAATACCAGTAATGGTATCAGTATGTAGATGTCCAGTTGTATTCACCTCCAAAGATTCAACTTCAGGAATGAGATAACACTAGCAACGAAATTATACTTCAAGTATGTTTTCTTCCAACACTCCATCCCTTGTTCATCAAAATTCCTAACTTATATACTACTATGATTCAGTTTTCCCTATTAATGTTACATGCAACATCATAGGATTCATATAACTAAAAAGAGAATCAAATCTCTTATATTAAACACCTGTCACTATAAACAGAAAAACGATTAGCCTGAGTGTTTGCAAATTTCCAGGTACTGGGAAAATTCTTGACCATTGTCGAAACTCCAGCTTTTAACAAACAGCTACATCTCCATGCCAACGTATAAGCAACGTCCTGAAACTCTGGAAAGGAGTGACGACAAATCCACCTGCATGTAACAAACGAAGTATCTCATTAAAGCTGTTCTACAATAAATACAAACAGAATAAACTAAGATTTTAATGCATGCTTGTAAAATCTGCGATTTTACAGGCATGTTAAAAAAATTTCATTACCTGTTTGACAGCAATACGATCCATGCAAAAGGAAAATGAGAATAACCATCATGTATTACTTTGAAGAGTGATTACTCTTCGTGCTTCAGTCAATTTGGCCTTTAACCTGGTAATCTTTATGTTTTGTTTTTCAATTTTTTCAAGCAGGTGCTGGTTCGTACTAATTATTGACCTCTTTGTTTTTTTATATTGATTCTTCTTAGCACTTGTTTCTTTCCATCTGCTGATCCAATCCATCAACTCTTCTCTAAATGTTTTATTTTCCTCTTCTAACACTGCTGTACTGGATAGGCAATGCTTAAGCTTATCTTTTAACTCTGTGATTTTAGCCTGGTATGCATTATCTAGTACACGCTGCAAAGTTTCTTTTTGATTGGTTACCTGAGGAGAAATAGGGCTGTCAATATGTTGACTAGATGATGGTTCAGGGTCTGCAATACCTGTGTCTATACTTGGTTGAGTAATTTCGGCCTTGCCTGATTTTACATCATTACCCTTTACGAAAATAGAATTATTTTCATGAATTGTATCAGGGATAGATGACGGGATGTGTTCTTCAATATGGACGACTGCAGGTTGATAAGCCTATTGATTAACCATAGGACCCGAAATTGTATGGGTACTGTTCATACTCCTAGTAACCCTCCTTGAGAACAACAAATTTTTCGAATCAAACCCTCCCTTGTCACAGCAAATATGGGCAAGACGATCTAATCTACGCAAAGACTCCCTGTTGTGTTCATAAGGTTTATTTGATTCACATACAACATTATCAGTTTTGATTTTGGTTAATATTTCTTTTGTTTCTGCAGGGGTTCTATGACCTTTACCAGATAAAGGCTGATTCAGGACTACTTTAGAGCCACAAGGGACTGTATTCCCGTCATCATCTTTACTAATCCCATCTTTTATGGGTATACTGACTTCCCCGAACCCCTTTACCTCTGATACAGTTTCAGAAGTATTATTAACCTCATACTTTATGGCTTTTCGTTTCTTACGAATTCGTGGGGAGGGGTTCGGCCAGTACTGCGTCGGCCCCAACTAACAGTCGGTTTAAAAACTATCCCATGACTTGCCATTTACAGACAACTAATGTTGCACTATGATTTTGATTAACCCGTGGTGGAAAAGACTTCTATCAGGGTTACTAAAACTTCTAACTTCCTGTGACATTTTCTTCAAGCTTTGCCATAAGTAAAATGGAAAATTGAGCTTACAACCCTGTAACGCTAGCAAGAGTCTTAAATGGTAAAGATGTAAATGGGAGAAACGTCCATCACAGGACACGTACCTTACCAAGATTTCATAATAAGCTCTCCATTCGGGCTTTAAGAACCTGAAAGGGACACCTATCTTCAGCTTAGTATCATCCGGCAACGACAACAACAGAGATAAACACCTCTTCTTATTAACCTTGCTACCCTTAAACCAGCGTTCTCCAACTTGCGGGAGCTATGTCGCTGCTGCTATCTTGTCTTCGTTAATAACGAATTCAAAACCCCCTATCTACACAATGTCGTCTTTTAAATTCATGGCGAATAGCTTAGTCACCTTTGCATGATGACCATCAAAACTCTTAAAGAATTTCCCCCACCCGATTTTCTCAAAATGCAGAGCTACCTCCTCGTTTGCCTCTATGAGCTCAGAACTAGAGATTTCATAACGGTTCAGAGGAGCCATAGTTTCTTCCATGCTCTCCTAGTTTCGGGCTGAAATGAACGGAAAGGTGAATAGAGAGGGAATAGGTACCCAAACGTATGACATGATGTGCAAAACTTCACATGATTTAGATCTGACAAACCTGAGATATCTGGTCATGGTCATTTTAGCCGAGCCTTCGCAATGATGAGAGCTGCAACGTAACGTTATATTATGATATATGCAGGTTTATCTACAATTTGGTCACGACTAGTAGTGATATTCAACCAAATTGGCGTACCAGAGATCTTGTGATTGACGAATCATAAATTCAAACATTGATTATAGACAGTGGTTAATAATGAACTTGTACATCGTGATAAAATGACATGACTATCAACATTCAATTCTATTAATACGATGCCTCCATATGTTCATAGCTGTCGATTTATCGTGAGGTGCAAGCCACATCTCTGTGCTAACTCAACAATCTGAATGACAAATGTTATCATTTTGACACATGGCCCTTCGTAATCTCTGTCACCTTAATAGTATTCTCCAGTTTTAGCGTGAAAGGTGGTAGCACTCTATGTGATATAGTGATGAAATCACATATCCTAACGTTAACATGACAACTAGCGAAATGGCTTGAAATATCCATGTCATGTATTTCACAGGCTTAGTTTTAAATCTTTCAAAAATCCTATCTATGAATATCCAACATTAAATTGATAGGATATTTAAATGATAAAACTATAATATGTGAAAAATCCTATATGAAAATCACTTATTCATTAACTATAATATTTACAAAAATCATAGTAAGGCATTACATGGAATATAAACTTTAAGTTTAAAGATCACCTCTAGTTCTAAGAACTTAGGATTAGTAATACCTCATCTATATCCAACTTTTAAACCAACACAAGATGTGTTTTATTGATTTTCCCTTGGCATACTATCCTTTCGAATTTCTCAAATCATATATAGTCACATAAATTTATCTTAATGATTGAATTAATTACATGAAAAATTTATGAAACTAACTGACAGTTGTTAATTGCCAAGTTCACTAGCATGATTTCACCAACTTCCAAAATACCACTTTACTTTTCTTTGATTGAGGGTACCTTCAGAATCAAAGATTCTAAAGGTGCTCTTTTATAATTTTGAATTGGTAAATCATAAAAAGAGCTGATCTCTCTTCATCTTATTGAGAAATGAAGAGGTTGTTGCTAGCTGCTAACAGGACCCACAACAGAACAAAGGACCACTTCAATGTTGGAAATGTGGAGGACCCCACATGCACAGAAATTGTCCACTCGAGAATGAGAGTGCAAGGACAGCTTATAACGTTCAAGAAGCAGAAACAGTGGGTCAAGTAGCAAGGGAAATCCCTAGGATCTATGCAACACAGGAGGACCGCCAGGCAGATCACCAGTCAACTGTAGTTGAAGTAGCAGGTAAGATTGTTGAGCAATCTGTTTCTATTTTGATTGACCCTAGTTCTACGCATAGTTAAATTACTCCTAGAGTAGTGGATATTTGTGCCTTTAAGAAAGTAAAGCATAGGAAGTCTTGGTTAGTTCAGCTAGCCACCGAAACTAAGAGAAAGGTCAGTGAAGTGGTAGAGAAATGTCCATTGGTCATGAATGGATTGGCCACTTGTGTAGATCTGAATGTTCTACTGCTTGATTCCTATGATGTTCTCATTGGAATGGATTGGTTAGAAGCTCACAGGGTGAAGCTTGACTGTTACAATAAGACTTTTGAATGCATGAATGAAGAAGGGAACCATTAGAGGAAATTTCAACTCAAAATGGGCCTTTTAACTTTTATTCAAATTCCATGTCATCATGTGTTAGCCAATGAAATTGATTTAAATTTGAAATACCGTATAGGTCTTAAAAACTTTTTTAATATAAATTTGGGGATAGGTATCATAAAAAAAACTATTTTTTTGTTTGTATTTTTGACATATATCCCTTTGTTTTTACTCAAATTTCGATCGGGAGAGCTCGTTGGATGTGGAATTAAATTCCGCATCCAACGAGTACCTACTCGGCATACTTTTGACGGACCCCGCTACCCCAAAAGCAAGAAATACCTGAAAAAATGGAATGATGATGTCATCATTCCATTTTTCAGGTATTTCTTGTTTTTGGGGTAGCGGGGTCCATCAAAAGTATGCCGAGTGGGTACTCGTTGGATGCAGAATTTAATTCCACATCCAATGAGGTCTCCCAATCTAAATTTGAGTAAAAACACAAGGAGATATGTTAAAAATACAAACAAAAAAGTAGTTTTTTTCTTTTCTTCCTCCAAAATTAATAAATATTATTTTATTATTTTAACTATTATTTTATTAGTTCATTTTAGGAGGCCCATTTTGAGTTGAAATTTCCTCTAATGCTAGTAGTTGTGAAAGGCATTCCAAAGGTGGTTTCAGTACGATAGGTTTCAGCTATACAGTTAAAGAAGTTCTGTAGGAAGGGTTGCCAGTTGTATGCAGCTCGGATTTTGGAGGAAACAAGAGATGAAACTCCTAGGTTGGAGGACTATCAGGTGTTACAGGAATTCAGGGATGTGTTTCCTGATGAGATTCCAGGGCTTCCTCCAAAGAGGGACATTGATTTCACAATTGAACTTGTGCCAGGAGCAGCACCAGTGTCCAAGGCACCCTACATGATGAGTATACCGGAGATGCTAGAATTGAAGATGCAACTGCAAGAGTTGTTGGAAAAGAAGTATATCCGACCGAGTGTGTCTCCTTGGGGAGAACCAGTTCTATTTGTCAAGAAGAAAGATGGTACACTCAGGTTATGCATTGATTACAAGAAATTGAACAAGGTAACTGTGAAGAATAAATATCCTTTGCCTAGGATTGATGACCTCTTTGATCAAATGAGAGGAGCAAAGGTATTTTCCAAGATTGACTTGAGGTCTGGTTACCATCAGGTAAGGATCAAGGACGAAGACATTCATAAGACAGCCTTCAGGACAAGGTATGGGCATTATGAGTTTGTAGTGGTACCATTTGGTCTCACAAATGCACCAGCTACATTTATGTGCCTTATGAATAGTGTCTTCAGCAAATATTTGGACAAGTTTGTTCTTGTTTTCCTTGATGACATTCTCATTTATTCTAAGAATGAGGAAGAGCACGAAGAGCATTTGAGATTGACATTGAAATTTCTTAGGGAGCATCAGTTGTATGCGAAACTAAGCAAGTGTGACTTCTATAGAGATAGAATTCAGTATTTGGGTCACATTATCTCAGAGGAGGGTATATCTGTGGACCCTAAAAAGATAGAAGCCATTATGAATTGGCCTACTCCAAGAAATGTGACAGATGTAAGATCTTTTATGGGACTTGCAGGATACTACAGGAGATTCATTGAGGGATTATCCAAAGTTGCACATGCAATCACTTCTTTGCAAAAGAAGGGGGTGAAGTTTAATTGGACATCAAGGTGTGAAGAAAGTTTCCAGAGGTTGAAGAATCTTCTCACCAGTGCACCAGTATTGAAGGTTGCAAATCCAGACAAAGATTTTGTGGTGTGTATCGATGCATGCGGACAAGGGCTTGGAGGAGTCCTTATGCAGGACAACCATGTGATATGTTATGAGTCAAGAAAGCTGAAGGAACATGAGAAGAACTATGCCACTCATGATCTAGAGCTTGCAGCCATCATACATTCTCTCAAGATGTGGAGACATTACTTGATGGGCAGGATATTTGAGCTCAGAATAGACCATTGTGGTTTGAAGTATCTATTTGATCAGCCTACTTTGAATGCTAGGCAAGCAAGATGGCTGGAGTTTTTATGTGAATTTGATTTTGAAATCAAGCACATAAAGGGAAAAGAAAATAAGGTAGCTGATGCACTCAGCAGGAAGGTGCAGGAAATGTAAGTGGCATCTCTTAGTATTTGCCAATCAGATTTGAGGCAACAGATTGTTAGTCATGTTGCTGGAGATGAATTGTATGAGTAGGTAAAAGACAAATTGCAGCAGCAAGGTCTTGAGAAAAGGTATGATGGATATAAATTGGAAGAAGATGGACTTCTCACTTATAAAGGTAGAATTTATATTCCAAATGTAGCAGATTTGAGGAGAGTTGTTATGGATGAAATCCATCAAGCTCCGTATTCTGGTCACCTAGGATATCAGAAGACAATTGCTACAGCTAGAAAGCAGTACTTTTGGCCAGGAATGAAAAAGGATATGGCTGAATATATTTCAAGGTGTATGAAATGTCAACAGGTAAAGGTTGAGCATCAACATCCAACAGGTTTGTTGCAGCCTTTGCCAATTCCGGAATGGAAATGGGAAGTTATTTCCATGGATTTTATTACCGGATTGCCGATGACTTGGAGACAACATGATTCCATCATGGTTGTGGTAGACAAGTTGACAAAGGCAGCACATTTTATACCGGTTAAGTCTACGTATGAGGCTGGTGACATTGCAAAGATCTTCATGAAGGAGATTTTCAAATTGCATGGATTGCCTAAGGCAATAGTATCTGACAGAGATGTCAAGTTCACTTCCAACTTTTGGAAGGGGTTGTTTGCAGATTTGGGTACAAAGCTAAACTTCAACACTGCATACCATCCTCAAACAGATGGTCAGACAGAGAGAGTTAATCAGGTGCTTGAAGATATGCTCTGCATGTACGTGATGGAAAAACCAACCAAGTGGGAAGATTACTTGCACTTGGTGGAGTTTGCTTACAACAATGGACAGCAGGCATCCTTAGGGATGAGTCCGTATGAAGCTTTGTATGGAAGAAGGTGTAGGACACCAGTGACTTGGGACAATCCAGTGAACAGGATTGTGCTTGGGCCAGAATTGCTCAAGGAGATGGAACAAGAGGTCATAAAGATCAGGCAGAAGCTGAAAGCAGCATAGGATAGATAGAAAAGCTATGCAGATAAGCATAGGGTGAACAAGGAGTTTAGTGTTGGGGATCATGTTTACCTCAGAGTGAGGGAAAGGAAGAGTTCATTAAAGCTTGGAAGTTGTGCCAAGTTTTCTCCAAGATACTTTGGGCCATTTGAAGTGCTTGAAAGAATAGGGCTAGTTGCATATAGACTTGCATTGCTTGCCAGCACTAGAGCTCATAATGTTTTTCATGTTTCTTTTCTTAAGAGATGTGTACATGATCCTAACCATGTGATAAATTGGGATGTGATTCAGGTGGAACCCGAGGGAGAGTTCTGAATCGAGCCAATGCGCATTTTCGACAGGAAGGTCACCATACTCTGGAACCGAGCCATAGGGCAAGTAAAGGTGCAATGGGAGCACTTCGGACTTGAAGAGGCTACATGGGAGCTGGAGGATGCCATGCGATTGGCACATCCATTTTTGTTCGATTTTCCAGAACACTGAGGCGATACCAGTGTAGCATTTTGTTCAAGTTTTGTAAAGCACTGAGGACAGTGCTATTGAAGGGGGAGGGGAATGTAACGTCCCGGTTTTGACCCCGTTGCATTAGATGTATATGATGTATATATATATTGTAATGATCATGGTGTGGAGCTAAAGGCCAAGGCCTCACCATTGATTGGTTATGTTATGTTTTGGATTTAAATTTGTCACTGATTGTATATCAGGGCATGCGGCATATATATTTTGTTCGTCATCATGTAAATATGCATCTATAATTAATTAAATGAATCCGACCAGCTACGATCGCGGCAACTAAATCAAAAGGGGCATGATTTTACCAAGGATAAGGATGTGGGGGGAATTTGTCAAACCTTGGGCCATTGAGGGAAAATACCCACGTGTCTTCTTACCTTGTTTTATCCCAACCACTTTCATTAAGAATGGCTGCTGGTGGTTGAGGCAGTTATGGTATTTGGGAGTGGGGTGGCAGGACTGTCAGTCCTCACCCACATGCACACTCCACCATGGTTGACTCCACATGGCAAAAACGCTCACGCACTTACAATTCATGTCCCCTCCATTGCTATGCACTCTCACGCAGAGGGATTCCTTCCCGTTTTTCATATTCACCCACAGGATTTTGCTGGATTTACCCACGCAGTAGTTTTCTTCTGCAGATTTGTGAATAGTGTGGCCGTATCCTTTACTCACGGGCTGAGTCGTGGGTTTTGCATTGTGGATGTCCATGCACCGGTCGTGAGACTATAAATTCGTCCGCATTGTGGTCTGCGTACGTTTTTCCCAGCAGCATTGGTTGTGCAAAATGGGTCGGTGTTCCCCACGTAATTGGTAATATGTATGCTGATGCGTTTTGGAGCTGTGGTTTTTCCCCCTGTTGGAATTGTGTTTGGGACTGTGTAATTCGCTGGGGAGTCTTTTCCCTGTTTAAGCTGTGATAGCTAAATGTCTGCATGAGAGCAATGGATGGTCTTCGGACTGTGTAAGGAGCAGGGATGGGGGCTTAATTTTGCTTGATAAAACTGGTGGCTGGAAACCACACAGACAGAGCTAGAGGGCTATCCTTCTTCTCCATCACCCCTGAATAGCACTGGAAGGGAATGCAGGGCCAGAGGGACTGTGTAGCAGAGAAGGGGCTGATTCCTTGTGTTGGGTGTGTTTGGGTGTCTTATAGGTCAGGCTAGTTCTGGTGCAGGTGTTCTTGGCTCTGTAATGAGCTCACCAGCTTAGCATTTAGCCTTTCCCACTCCTTGAAGGCCTGATAAACCCAACTGTGTTGGCTTGGCTGTGTTTTGTATATCCCTAGCTATGTGTAAGCTGCTAGTTCCCTTATTCCTTGGAGAATCATGCCCATCTCGAGGGTGGCAGCGCTGTTGAGAGATTAAGGAGCACGCTGGCCTATGGTTGGGTGGAACGTTGCAGCAACGTAGCTAGTTGTGGATCGAGTTCATCATAAGATAAGTGATTTTGTCCATTTTACTTCTGCAACTGTAAATTTTGTTAATGAAAATGATGAACATGTTAAATGAATGCTTGCTTAAATGTATGATGTTTCCGCTGTGCCTGATAGATGTTTGCATCTATGCATGATAAATGTTCATGTGTGTATGTTTAAGCATTTTGTTTTAGCAATTTTGTGAATGCACATATTCATGGGGCACTCAGCCCGAGTGGTTCAAGTCACGGGTCACGTCCTCTTCGCCGGTCGGAGGCATGGGGATGTGACAGGATGGTTAGTCTGTTCTAGATTCGTTGTTACAGAAGACAATCAGACTATGACTTCCGCTTTCAAATTAAAAATGCAGCGATCGGAAGTTTCCATGACTAAACGCCAGCGATGATAAGCTCAACACAACTGCCATGTCGGCGACACAAGAGACTAACCCTCCGATCAAACATTAAAAAATACTCCGATAGAGAAAACAAATCATCAAAAAGCAAAGGTTTAAGCAGTAAATCCATGGAAACATCAAGTTTAAGAATTATCCATTCGAAAAAAATAAAACAACAGCAACTACCGTCTAGGCATCGGGGATTGGAAAGACTAATCATAAAGCGTCGGCAGGATAGATCAATACGTAGCCGCAATGGAAAAAGGTGGATCGACAATGGATTCCGCAGCAAAAATAAAACATCGGCGAAATTCAGGACAAACCATCGACGAACGAAACAGTAGTGTCGGGAAATTAGTTCATTGAGGAGCCGCAACGGCGGGTAACAATCAAACTACGGCTTCCGCAAACCAATGAAAACTTCGACGATCGAAAAATTTAAGACTACGGATTGGAAAAAATAAAATAAGGATCTCTACAACGTCGGTAAGACAAACAACAAGGTTTCCAAAATGGCGGCTGCATAGAGAACAAAAACTTTGATTCGAACAGAAATAGACTTCCGATAGCACCGAAAGAAATCATTCAAATCAAAGGACAACATTTTCAAATCAAACTTTAAACTCCACGACCCAAAGCATTTGCAAACACAACAATTTTTCTAAAAGCATGAAAACAGTTGACCTTAAAACAATACAAATTGTAGTAGAGGGAAGAACAAAATAGAGTTCATGAATCCACACACTCCCAGGAAAGATAAAATAAAAAGGAGGGTCCAAATTTTAAAAAATTTGGGAAAACAGTTGCAGCTACAACAATTGGAGACTACCTGGTGAACCTAGATCTTTGGACAATTTATTCCTTAAGTAACAGACTGTTTAACAATCAGACCAACATGTTGAATTCTTCTAGATGTCTGGATTTCCCAAATGGAAAATATATGTACTTTTAATCATTGAGGGTAGTCCAATTTAGGAAAATGGAAACCAAGATTTGAAAGTCAAGATAACTCTTTCGAGGCCAAGAATATGAGTTTCATTTTTACCTCTGTCTTCGGGTAGTTTCCAACATGGACACCACAGGATCGTAACATATGGTAAATAGAAATATTCATCTGTTCCTCATTCCCATGCCATTTTGCACTTCCTTTTTTTGTTTTGCTTTTGGACTTTTGTCCTTTCATTTGAGTCCTCATGCATGCCTTCTTTCTGAATTTTTATTCAAGCTCCTCTATCCATAGTGTCCTTTTGTGTGAGAGATGTATTTAATTTTCAACTCATGAACAGAGAAGAACTTTTGGTAATTTTGTACTCATATAATTCAGTACTTTGTCTTGATACATATTGCTTTCTTAGGAGTTTTGACTCTTATTTGCCTTTTGGCTTTCAATTCTTGGCATGGGATCATTTATATATAATATATTGTTTACCCTGCTTCCTTTCCATGGGTCTTTTGTTGTCACCCCCTAGGACATTTTTAGATGTGAAATTGATGGAGCCTTGAAATAGTATGCCAGACCTTTTGATCCTGAGTTATTTTACAGGGATTAAGTAGGACTTCAATGTGTTCATAGCCATTTAGGAAAAACTAGAAGAAATTCTTTCAGATAACTTAATAATACACAGTCTTATAATCAAGGATTTAGTTAATCTAGAATTCTGATGCCCTCCATGCAATCAAAAGTTTGCCTCTTTTATTGAAATCAATCAAAATCTAAACTAAAAACAAAAATAAAATAAATCAAAAATAAACAAACAAAGAAAATTATTTATGTACAAAACAAAAGAACAAAAACAAAAACTCAGAAAAAATAAGGTCTGAGAACTAAACCATTTACTGGTAAGTTCTCTTCCCACCCCTTTAAATCTTGCAATTTATAGGTTGAGGGGCCAAGTTTTGTTGCAATCTGGAAAGGGCCTACCCATAACTGTTGAAATTTTGTGTGTTTTCCTTTCTCATCATGGGGGTGGTCCCATTCGAGAACCAAATCTCCCACCTCAAAATCTTTTGTTCCAACTTTGTGTTTATCAAACCATCTCTTTACTACCTCATGTTGTTGTTTAAAACATTCTCTGGCCATGGATCTAGATTCCTCTGCCTTCAAAATATTATGTATTCTTATCTGCAAGACTTCATTATCTGATCCTCTCGATTCTTGAGCTATTATGGAAGAGGGTAGCATGATATTAGGGGGTAGAATGGCCTCTTTTCCATAAAAAAGGGTATACGGGGACACACCTAACAAAGTCTTAGGGGTGACCCTATCATCCCAAAGAGCATTTGGTAATGCTGAGTGCCAACTCCTCTGGTTTTGTATCACGGTCTTTTTTAAAATTCTAATCAGATTATTGTTCGTAGATTCAGCCAAACCATTTCCCTGTGGATAGTAATTTGCAAAGTAATGCAACTTAATTCCTTTCTCATGAGCAAATGCAGTTAATCTAATAGAGGAAAAGTAAGTAGCATTATCGAAAACTAAAGAAATTGGAACTCCAAACCTGGTCATAATATGATCTTGCAAGAAGTCCATGACTGCATCTTCATTTACTTTACGCAACGAAATGGATTTGACCCAACGAGTGAAGTAGTCGGTTGCCGTCAGAATATATTTGTGTTGCAAGGAATAATTTGGCTTTATCTCTCCAATGATGTCCATCCCCCACTACTCAAAAGGTTATGTTATCATTACAGGATTTAATGCTGCTTTAACTTGTCTTCCACCACACCTTTGGTAGATGTCGCACTTTCTAACATGGGCATGTGCATCTTTGAACAGTGTGGGCCAATAGTATCCGGCTCTGAGAATTTAATGGGCTGTTGTATCTCCAGAGAAATGTCCTCCAGCAGGCCCATCGTGTAACTCTATTATGACCTTCTTCGCATCTTCTCTCTCTAAGCATCTAAGAAGAACTCCATCATAATTCTTTCTGAATAATATTCCTTTAACCATCTGATATGAGGCTGATTTAAGCCGCAGTGCTCTTCTTTTCTTAGAATTCCAGTGTTCCGATAACAATCCCACCTGAACTTAATGCACAAGGTCTCAATACCAGGATTCCGGAGCTGTGAAAAGATGACATACAACCATCAAATGTAACTCGGCTTCATTTTCCCAGTTCTTTTCTTCATTGTCTTTACTTTCAGTCATTAGTTTGCACAATACCTGCCCTTTAACTATGGAGGCTAGCTTGAATTTGAGGTCATACTCCTGTAGAGTTGTTACCTAGTTTCCTCTTCTTTCTCCTAACTCTTTTTGTACGAAAAGAGACCTCACAGCTGGGTGTGGAACGATTACCTTTGTCCGGTTCTTAAGTATGTATGGCCTGAACTGTTTTACCACTTTGAACATGGCATAAGCTTGTTTATCCACAACTCGGTAATTCAATTCGGCCCCTTGCAGACCGGTGCTCATAAAGGATATGGGGAACTCATCTCCCCCATCTTCCTTCTAGGTAAGCACAGTTGCTAGTGAATCATCAGATACGAAAGTGTACAAAATAAAATCTTTCTCAAAATCTGTAATTTTGAGGGAGGCTGCGTGCGCAACAACTGTCTTTATTTTACTAAATGTGTTCTTCTCTACATCAATCCACTTGAATTGTACACTTTGCTTTACCATTTGCTGCAAAGGTTTAACAATTTAAGCGAAATCTGCCACAAACCTTCGCACGAAATTTATTGTCCCCATAAATGATTGCATGCCCTTTTTATTATGGGGTAAGGGAATCTGTTCGATGGCTTTGATCATTTCTGGGTCTATGGAGATCCCCTTATTAGAAACCATGTGACCCGACAACTTACCTTCTGTAACGACAAACATGCACTTCTTGGGGTTTAGTGAGATACCATATTTTCGGCAGCATTCAAAAATCTGCTTTAGATGAAATGTGTGTTCCTCTCTTTTCTTTGAGAATATCGTGATGTCATCGAGGCATACTACAGCACTGCGGCCAATCAGACCGTGGAAAGCTATGTCCATAGCCCTCTGGAAAGTAGCTCCAACGTTTATGAGTCCAAAGGGCATCCTTCTGTAAGCAAAAGTTCCCCACCTGGTTCTGAATGTCGTTTTAAGTATGTCTTCTTTAGCTACTAATACTTGATTATAGCCTGAGAATCCATCTAATAAAGAGAATAGCTCAAAACCCGAAACCATTTGCAATATCTGTTCCATGGGTGGAACAGGATAATTGTCTTTATCTGAAGCGTGATTTAAGTTTTTGAAATCCACACATAGCCTAATTTCTCCGGATTTCTTCCTTACCGGTACCAGATTTGAGACCCATTCCGAGTGTCTAACCTTGAAGATAATTCTAGCATCCAATAGTTTCTTAACTTCATTCTAGATTAAAGGCTCTAATTTTGGATGCATTTTCCTTTAAGGCTGTCGATAAGGTTTGATTCCGGATCTGATGGGGATAACATGTTGGATAATATTGGTGTCATATGTCTTCATATCTTCATACGTCTAGGAAAAAGCATCTTTGTATTGTTTGAAAATACTGATAAACTTATTCCTTTCACTTGGGGAGCAACACTTTCCCAAATTCACATATTTAGGCTCAATTTCAGTCCCCAAATTAATCAACTCGAACTGTAGATACGAGCTATGATTCTTCACATTCACTGGTCTTCTAAATTTCTCGTTTAAATCAAACATTCACTCTAAAGTCCTGACTCCTTTAGGAATAAAATTATCGAATTTTAGCTCGGCTTGATGTTCTTCATCATCAATAATCGCCCCTTTGAAGGTTTCGTCATTTTTCAAGCATTCTATAATTTGTTGATCATCATCAAAAACTCGTAGATTGGTAATCATATCTGGAACTGAAGGCCTGAAAAGCAATTCAACAGAGCACCGATTATTAGAGGGCACAAGCCTCGTAGCTGAGGTGGCCAACAAGTCAGTTGCTGCATTCTTAAGTCTTGGAATCGATACAATGTTAAATGCATTAAAACATTTAAGTAAATCTCATAATTCATTTTGATAAGCTTTTAAATGAGGATAAATGCAATGTATTTGATTTCGAATTTGTTTTACAATTATTTCATAATCTCCAAGCACTTTCATATTTTTCGCCTTTAATTCAATGGCTTTTCTTAGTCCCTGAACTAATGCTTCATATTCAGCTGTGTTATTGGTACATTCAAACTCTAACCTACATGAAAGAAAATGTTTGTTTTTCTTAGGGTCAATCAGGACACAGCCGGCTCCTGACCCCTCTAAAGTTTTAGAACCATCAAAGAAAAGCGTCCAAAAATCGCTAACCGCTACTGTGCAAGAATTAACATCTACATCTACAGCTAAGTCTACTATTTTACAATCAATTTCATCAGCCTGTGAAAACCGAAGGAGATCAGGCTGAGCGTCTGACATATCGCTGGCTTCTTCCACTTGATAGTTTCCTGGTTCTAGCTCAATAAAGTAATTTCCCAAAACAGAATCCACTAGTTCACTTTTACCTTCGAACTGAGTAACATTGTGTTTCATGTGGGGCTCCCTCAAAAATTTAATTTGATTTGGGCTTCCTTTTTATGGTAGCCACAGATGTGACCAGTCTGAGGCAAAATATCCGTTCAGCTTTACCGACCAATCTCTGCTCAAAACAAGTCCATAAGCTTCTGGTATGTCAGCCACCACAATATCAATGAATTGACATACCTTATCATTTGAAGATAAGCGAACAAGAACATCCTCCATTTCCCCAATTACCTTCACATTCGTTCTATCCAACTGAATGACCCTCCAGGTAGATGGTTTAGGTTTCCCATTTATCCTTTTGCAGACCGACAATGGCATGACGTTGACTGATGCCCCCGAGTCTACTAGGCAGTTATGCACATTGTGGTTGAAAATTTCAAAAGTAAGGAGAAAAGGTGGAGTCTTGCTTTTAGGCTTACCTCCCGCACTTGCTTCACCAATTTCTGATTCTTGGGGTTGATTGTCAGTGGGCAGCCTCTCCTATGATATTTCAAGTGCTTTCAATAGCTTTTCTTTCTGCTGTGACAGATTGCACATTTCAAATAATGAGATGTTTGCCCTTACCTTTTTGATATCCTCCACAATGTCATAATCCATATTATGTCCTGTGAGATTCGGTTTAACATTATTTATATTTTCTTCATTGGGCTTAGTAGGCATGTTGATCTGTCTAGGATCTTGACTGGTGATGGTAAATTCCGGAATTTTATCAGCTGAGGAGTTGTTTTGAAATTTCTTAACATTCTTTTGAAGTCTCTTAATCTTCGGGAGCATAAGACTGTTTTCCTTAATCAACCCCTGGCTTCTCGTCGTTACATTCATTTTCAAGATGTCCTCGTGTCTCAGATCCTTTTCTTCCTCGGCATCAAACAATGATACACAATCCCATAAAACCATGGCCTCATCCTCCTGTTTTTCTGTTGATTTATTGTTGTCTTTCCCTTCTTCATCGTTGTCCTCGGTTAATTTGGAATCCAACAGCTGATTCATAACCAACGTCATTGAATTTATCCATTGAGGACAATTCTTTTCAGAATGGGGTTGTTGGTGGAAAGTGCAAAAGTTATCCATTCCTACCTCCATTAAGTTCATAGATGCAGGGCTGTACGTAGGGGGTTGGGATTGATTGTTGTCTTTCCTTTTCTTGTAATAAGGCTTATAGGACTTTTGGGCTTCCTTTTCCTTTTCCAAGTCTATGATTCTATTAGAGAGCTTTTGCATCATCTTTTCCATTCCCTCGAAATCTGGTGATTGCTCCTCTTTAGGCTTAGTAAATAACAAAGCTTTCCTCCCAACATTTTTTCTCCTAACCGTTCAGGATAATCTTCGATGCTTTCTTTTTTAGCCTCTACTCTCTTCGCTTCTTCATAAGTCTCTGCTAGCGTAGCTTTGGATTTCATTTTGGCAAACATGGCCAACTCAGGTCCTAGAGTTGAGGTATAATACTCAATCAGAACTTTATCTGAGGGTTTGTCAGCTTCAGAAAAATTCTTAAGATAGGCTGCGAATCTTTGGGTAAAACTATGCACCTTCTCTTTTCTTTCTTTCTTTACGGCGCATAGTCCTTTCATGAGAACCGCATGAGTTTTTTGGGTTGCATACTTGCTTCTAAAAATCCTTTCAAAGGTATCCCAGTCTGGGATAGAGTTTGCAAGCAAACCAAAATACCATGATGTTGCTGCTCCTTTAAGGGTATGCGGAAAAAGTCTACAAACGACATCCTCATGATCCCCAGCCCTCAATCCTTCTATTGCCAAATAAAAACTTTGTAAATGGTCATCTACTAACATCTTCTCATTTGGATCAAACTTGGGTAGCATCTTTTCAAAAGCTTGATGTAAATCATGCAAAGGAGGTGTTAGGTTTAAAGGTGATCTGGCTTTCCAAGCACGTGGTGGATTTGGTGGGTTGGGTGGCTGATTTGCGTTTACGCCTGCCATGAGTATGGGTGGACAGTGAGGTGGTGAATGAATAGGAGTATGAATAGGTGAACATTAAGGGGTCTCTGGGCCCACTTGATTCAAAGGCTGAACAACTTCCTGTAAGGTTGTTTCTACAAGTTCTTCCAAATCTCCAACCAACACCGAGTCTTCCAATACAGGATGGACTTTCTTCTTGTATTCTCTTCTAGGTAAGTCATGGATAATCGGTAATCCTCCAATATTCATCACATATTCCCTAGTGTGTCTTCTCAAATCATTAACTACTTCATTATCGACAGAATACAAGTGCTCTTTACCCTTCTCTTTAGGAATTGGATTGGGAAACAAACTTCTTTTTGAACTGTCACGGGTGGAATAATCTTGAGAAAACGGGTTTCCTCGGCCAGCCATGCACCGAAGGCCCTCCTTCTAGTGCCAAAAATGTTGAGGCCTGGAAAATTGCAGGCAACAACAGTTATGGATTCTCCCCAGTAAACGTTCCCAACTAGCTCGTTACTGTTTGGTATGGGGAATCCGTCCGGTTTGTGGTCCAGCTATCGTAGGTCAAGTAACAAAAATAAAAGGTTTTATCGGTTGCAGCCCGGTCCACCGTGTATATTTTTGTGTTTTTAGTTTTAAGTATGATATGCAAGTTTCTATCTAAAATGCAGATTGATAGAAAATACGAGGAGCGGTCACAATGTGATGCACAGGTTCTTACCTCTCGTCTTAAACTCTCTCGCATCTAAATCATGCACAGCAAGAAATTAAAACTAACTACCTAACCTATCCATAGGGAGCAAGATTATCATTCATTAATGAGTAATGTATTTTGTACATGCATTATGAAAAATTACAGATAGCTTATACTTCTTTCAAAACACATGAACATTAAAGATATTTGAACAACCAGATAGCCACTTGTTTATGAACAACATTCATTACTCATAGTGGAAATTTTCATAAAATAAACCAAAGAACATTCATACAAGAACATAGGTTCAAAGAGTTAGAACGATCTCACAGTTAATGGACACAAAGTTGAAAACGAAATAGTTCCTCTTCAACAAATCCATAGCACAACATTTGAACATTCCACCAAGATTTCTCCAACAGGAAAATTGTAATTATCTATTGCAAAAGGAAATAGTTCTTCTTACAATATGTCTTCACAAATCTAACTGGGAAAAAGTCCCTCATTCCCTCTAACTTTCCTATCTTTATACAAAAACAACAAAACCTTTGGGTTTCCCCATCGGGTGACCTTTGGGCTCCCCCAACCGTTTTAATCTCACAGTTTTGTCAGTTTGTGAGTGCTCATGATTCATACAAACGTTACATTTCAGATTTATGATTTAAGAGCATTTTTATGAAAAAAGGGATCAGCTTGGTAACTGCCGAACTTTTCCAAGCCTGGGCCTCTGCCTCTATTTATTTTGCTCAGTAATCCGTTGGTCTCCTGCTAGATCCAGTTGAGCTTGAACCCGACTTGCTTCTTCTTTTCTCTATTTCTGCTTCTTCATTTTTCTTTTCTTCGGTTAGCTCCCTTCTGCTTTGTCCTTTAGATACGTCTTCTCTACAACAACAATCACCCTATCATGAATAACCAGTCATTAGATCAATTAGCGTTTGACAAAGTAACACGAATTGCATCAATACACGCATTATATGAAATGAACTATAAACAAATGTAAAGCATGAAAAGACAAAGTAACCACCACTCTTCAGTACACCAAAACCCCCAAACTACACTCTACATCACAGAAACTTTGACTCGACCCACACTCATGGGAAAGCTCCGCCATCCCATAAAGTAGAGTAATGGCACAGTAAAACATGTCGGGAAATCCCTACCGACAGTCGGAAGCAATAGACACTAATCATTTGGCAGATAATCCACTTCGACGGGCGAAAAAACTATAACAATCGAATGATCAGTTCACTGAGGAGCCGCAACGACGGAATACCATCAGACTGCAACTTCTGCGATCAAAATAAAAATATCGGCGAGCGGAAGAGCTAAGGACTATAGAAGAATATTCCTATTCATAGCCGCAACGGCGGGCTTCAGACAGACAACGAGTTCCGCGGTCAACATAAAAACATCAGCGAAAGGAAAATTTATATGGCGGATGGTTAGTCCATTCCGAAGCCGCCGTTGCAGAAGACAATCAGACTGCGGCTTCCGCTTTCAAATGAAAAATGCAACGATCAGAAGTTTCCATGACTAAACGTCGGCGATGATGAGCTCAATGCAACTGTCGTGTCGGCAACACAAGAGACTAACCCTCCAATCAAACATTAAAAAATGCTCCGATAGAGAAAACAAATCATCGAAAAGAAAAGGTTTAAGCAGTAAAGCCATGGAAACATCAAGACTAAGAATTATTCGTCGGCAAAAAATAAAACAACAGCAACTGTCATCCAGGCATCGGGGATCGGAAAGACTAATCATAAAGGGTCGGCAGGATAGATCAATACATAGCCGCAACGGCAGAAGGTGGATGGACAATGGATTCCGCAGCAAAAAGAAAATATCAGCGAAAGTCGGGACAAACCATCAGTGAATGGAACAGCAACGTCGGGCGATTAGTTCATTGAGGAGCCACAACAGCGGGTAACAATCAAACTATGGCTTCAGCAAACCAATGAAAACTTCGACGATCGGAAACTTTAAGACTACGGATCGGCACAAATAAAATAAGGATCTCCGCAACGTCGGTAAGATAAACAACAAGGTTTCCAAAATGGTGGTTGCATAGAGAACTAAAACTTTGATTCGAACAGAAATAGACTTCCGATAGCACCAAAAGAAATCATTCAGATCAAAGGACAACATTTTCATATCGAACTTTAAACTCCACGACCCAAAGCATTTGCAGACACAGCAATTTTTTGAAAAGCATGAAAACAGTTTACCTTAAAACAATCCAAACTGTAGCAGAGGGAAGAACAAAACAAAGTTCATGAATCCACACACTCCCAGGCAAGATAAAATAAAAAGGAGGGTCCAAAATTTCAAAAATTTGGGAAAACAATTGCAGCTGCAATAGTATCTTAGTCTGATTTTGAATATTTTGATATGGCAGCCACATGTGAGACCAATTGGTTGCAAAGCAACCATTAAGTTTTGTTGACCATTCCTTGCTCAATATTAATCCATAAGCCTCCGGTATATCTACTACCATAATATCTATGAAGTGGAAAAATCTAGGATCCGCAGACAGTCGAATTAGCACATCTTTCATTTCCCCTTTCACTTTAACAGCAGATCTGTCCATTTGAATAATCTAAGAGGGGGATGGTGTGGGTTGGTCATTAATCTTCTTACAAATCTAAAGAGGCATAACATTGGAAGAGGCTCTAGGGTCTATTAAACATTTATGTACATTGTGATTGAAAATCTCAAATGATAACAAGAAAGGTAAAGTCTGAGATTTAGATTTTCCACCAATGCTTGCTTCATTAATCTCAGTATCAGATTCAATGGCTTATGAATTACTGTCAGGCTGTGGATCCGAAAGGCTTCCAATATTTTATTTCTTTACTGAGGAAGATTACATAATTCAAATAAAGAGATATTTGCTTTAGTTTTCTTAATGTCTTCTACAATATCATACCCCAGGTCATATTCTGCAGAACCTTTCTTAGTACTTTCTATTTTATTTTCCAGAGCTTTCACAGGTTTGTTAACTTCTGGATTTGTTTCTTTTACGTTCCCTGGATTAGAATTGGGTTGTGTTTGAGTAGTGCTGATAATATTCTTCATGGTTTCTTTTATCTTCTTTATTTTAGGTAGCACTAAACTTTCATCCATTACTGGTCCTTTACTTCTAGTTGTAACATTAACTGATGACACTTGAATTTCCTCAGTATGCCCTTCCTCGCTCAACCCCAACTTGGGCACCCAATCCCACAATACCATCGTGGTTTCCTCATTTGTTTCTTATGCCTCATTTATTTGGTCTTCCTCTACCTCAGGCTCCTTCATTCTAACAGTTGTGTCGGGTCTTAATATGCACTATCTAACACAACACTTAATTTTCAACCCAGGAAGGTAACTTATGAGATGCAAACACTTTATATGCAGGATTAAGGCCTATCCTAATCTAATTTACCCTAATCTAGATTATTCTAATCTAGGGATTATTCAAAATGCATAATAAGAAGACTTCTAATCTATTAATTATAAAACTTATTCAAATGTAAAGTCCTAATATTAAGTAGAAGTATTCTTTCAAGTGTATGAGTACTTCCAGTGTAACCACCTACGAATCAGGATCTTTAAAACATTCTTGCTCACATAATGCATATGAACAAATACCATAACATGAGGAACCAACTTTTCATATGATCTGGTTTTCAAACTTTGTTGAAGAGTAAAAGGCTGGAACAGAAAAACTAACTCAGTCCATGACTTAGTAGATTCATGACTAGCTTGGCTTCCTTCTTTAATATCCTTAATTTCCAAGCCTAGTTGATATTCTTCCTCTAGTACTAGGCAAGCAAGAAATTTTCTAATTTCAAGTTCTAGTTGTTCTTCTTCTTTAGCTGCTTTCCCTGATTCTTGAGCTCCATCAACAAATAAGAAATGAGAAATGTGTAGATCAGGATATTCATGCTGAGGATACTTATAGATCTGTTGCCCATTTTGGAAGATGGTTTCTTTTCCAAATATGGACTTAATGTTGCAGCAAGGATTGAAGAAACCCTTTGTAGTAATAAGCCCTTCTCTACTCAACAAGTTTTTGAACATCTTTAAACTTGTACTAGTTCAAATGTCCTGCTTCACGAGTGGGTTAGTGGCATGGTTCTTACAGCATTAAATTGTAAAATTCCAATTTTAAAAATATTTGTAGAAAAATCATGCATGCAGGAAATCGAATGCATTTAGTGTAGAAATGTAAAATTAACTTAGAAGCAAAGAAACTAAAATTAAATGTTGTGAGTGTAAAACTAGACCAATATTTATATAATCTAATATGCAATCAAAAATTAAAATAAAAGCAATCTAACTTTATACTATGAAACCATAAACATCTCTATTTGAAGTAAATCCTACTATTTGCTGAAGAAAGAGCAATCTTGCATACTATTAAAAGGAAAAATACATTTATATCAAAAGCAACTGCACGAAAAGGAGAAATTTCAAAAACATATATGCTTAAAACTAACTATGTGAGAGTAAACTATCTACATCTATAGAAAGAGAAACATTCTAAATAAATCAAACAAAATTGTGCAAAAAGGAGAAACAAGGTTTTGGGGTAACCCACTGTAGTGGATGCGCAGGTTCTTACCTCTCGTCTTACTATTCTCCCCTCCCCCTTATTGTGTAATATAAAAAAAAAAACCTATCTAGACTCTAATCCCTTTAGCACCTCCCCAGCAACGGCGCCAAAAATGTCGGGTCTTAATATGCACTATCTAACACAACACTTAATTGTCAACCCAGGAAGGTAACTTGTGAGATGCAAACACTGTATATGCAGGATTAAGGCCTATCCTAATCTAATTTACCCTAATCTAGATTATTCTAATCTAGGGATTATTCAAAATGCATAATAAGAAGACTTCTAATCTATTAATTATAAAACCTATTCAAATGTAAAGTCTTAATATTAATTAGAATACTCTCACATCTACAAAATATTCAAATTCCTATCCGATCCTAATTATAAAGAGGAAAATACTTTTTAAATTAACTCAAGACAATTCTAAAACTGAAGCATAAACTAATAATTATCCAACATAACTCAGAAACTTAAATAAACAGAAAACTATTTATCAACACAGAAAATAGAATAGGTTACAGAAAGTGAACTAAGACACAGAAAACTGAGTAAGTTGCAGAAAGCAAACTTATGAAGTTGATGTATCATTTAACCCTTTAACAGATCTTATTACATTAATGATTTTTAAGAAGTTTTAATACTATTCCAGAGCTTACTGATTCATCTTTAAAAATGAACTATTTATGTGACCAAAGCTATTGCAAACTAATTTATATTTTAAGACCAAAACAGAATAAATATAAGTTGCAGAATAAATACAATTAATCTTTAAGAACAAAATTAAAGCTTTAAACCATAACGAAAATAAATGCCATTTGTATATCCTCTAAATTAAAAGAAAATATAATGAAGTTTATTTTATTGGGAACCAAGTTTTACAAACTTAATGTATATTTTTCAAACTCAAAATTTGAATCTACAGCAAACAAATCAGACCTACAATATTAAATATTTAAAACAATATTTTCAAATCAACCTATCCTATTACCCGAGCTCGGTTCTAAACTGCCAAATGCTATGAATATTATTCCATAACTATCACATACTAAGATGACTAACTTTAAACATATGTGAATCTATTTTTACAGTCACTTAACAAGCCTACTAACTACAATTCTTCTTTTTAATAAAAACAAAAAAAATAACAATTAACATATCTATTCTATACAAGAATTAGATTTACAAAAGAAGGGCTTATGGTCATCTTGGTGGATCCTTGCCAAGAAAGCCACAAGTCCTTAAACGACTTATAGAATAACTTCTAAGCTACAATCATAATCCTAAAATAAAGAAATAGTGACAGCTGAAAACAAATTGATTACAGTCTAAAGAAATATGTACATCATCAGGAATAACATTATATAAATTGAACTCTGTTTAATTTGAAGAAAACAACAATTAAACAATGCAATCCTTTTATTGATCATTCATTGTATTCTGCACAATATACATATCCTCTATCTTCGTCCTGTCTACATATCTCTGCCTACATACATACTACCCTCTATATATTCTTACTACCCCCATTTTCAACCTATGGCTCTCTTTATATAGCTCGCAGGCTGAGATAACCATTCCCTTTTTTATAGTAACAACTCAAACTACTCATTAAGAATGCAATTGTTCGATCCTTAATTGACGGCTAACAAGATGTACTTTGGCTTGCTTGTCGAATAGAAAATATTCATCTCTATGGAACATAGTGCCTAGAGATGAAGATAGCATTCATTTATACATGAGTCATCAGCGAATTGAAGATGCGAGAATGGAGATGGATAAACTCAGAGTTGTATGAGCAAGTTGGCCATGTGTGGAGAAGATTCAAAATAACTAACTGCTACTGAATGCTAACGTGTGCTACAGAAATCAAAGGATGTTGCATAAATGTAATTAGTCACAAATCCTTCTAGAAATAACATTTAAACATTAAATCAAAGGAAATTAATGAATTACCATACCTTAACAACTTGCTGAATATTTGGGTGAATATGTGAAAATGTAGAAGGATTTGTGGGATAAAAGGATCAAATGAAGATATCAAAGGTGTATATGGAGGGTGTAAAGAGGTACAAAAAGAGTGTGAATTTGGCGAGCCAACAAGTTGATTCATAACTAAATTCATCAAGTTTATCCACTGCGGGAAACTTTTTTCATAATGATGCTCCTGATGAAAAGTACAGAAATGGTCCATGCCTACTTCATTAAAATTTAAAACACCAGAATTAATTGGAGGTGGTTGAAGTTGTCCACTTTCTTCCCTTTTCTTGTAATAAGGCTTGAAAGGCTTTCTAGATGAACTATCTCCCTTTTCCTTTTCTAAGTATACTATCTTATTTGAGAACTTATGTACCATCTTGACCACATTTTCTAACTCATTCGAGTGTTCTTCTTTGGGCCTAATTAAGAGCAAAGGTTTTTTACTAGTGGTGTTTTTTACTTCTAGTTTTGAAGTGTGCTTTGTTATACTATCAAGATCAGCTTCCATCCTGTTGGCTTCATCATAATTTTCTACCAATGTGGGCTTAACTGCCCTTTTCACAAACATTGCTATAGGTGGGTAAAGTGTTGTAGTATAATGTTCTACCAAAGATTCTTCTATTGGTTTTGTTGCAACACTAAAACTGCTTAAAAGAGTAGTAAATCTTTGATTGAAATCTTGGACTTTTTCTTTATTTTCCATCCTCATTTATAGTAACTCTTTCATAAGGGTAGCTACAATTTCTTATTACCGAATTTGCTTTTAAATACTCCTTCAAAAGTATCCCAGTTTTCTATTGAATTGGCCTATGGACTAAAAACCCATGAAGATGCTTTAGGCTCAAAAGTATATGGAAATAGCGTGCATACAACATATTCATCTTCAACATTTAAAAGATCCAGAGTGAGATAAAAACTTTTCAAATGGTCTTATGAAGAAATGTCTTTTCCAGGGTCAAACTTTGGTAATACTCATTGTGGGTGCTTAGGAAAATCATGCAAAGGCGCAACTAGATTAAGTGGTGTTCTATCCCTCCATGACAGTTGATTAGCAGCTACATCCCTAACTCGAGGTGGAGACTGTGGTGGAAAATGTGGGAAAATTGAGTTGTAGGAGACTCTGGTCCCAACTAATCAAGAGGTTGAATGATTTCTTAGATAGATATATCTACCAATTCTTCCAAATTTTTTACAAGGATCGAATCTTGAGTATAAGAGATTGCTTTCTTAGAAGCTTTCCTTCTTGGTAACACAGGGATTACTTTCAATCCTCCATGTTTCTTAACGTAAGATCTTGTGTGTCTCTGAAAGTGATCAAATTCTTCGAATGGAACATCGTACAAACGTTCTGAACCTCCTTCTTCAGAACTTACCTTTTCTTGTTCTTCAAATTCAAGAACGAAATCTTCAGGAAAAGTAGTTTCAGATGTATTTCCAGCGGAATAATTTCTTACAAACAGATTTCCTCTGCCAGCCATGCACTGGCGGCCCTCCTTTTAGCACCAAATCTGTTGATGCCTCAAAAATTTCCAGGTACCGGTAGTAGGGATTCTTCCTGGTAATCGATCCTAACTAGATCGTCCACCGTTTGGTGTGGGTAATTAGTATGGTTAACGGTACGACTACCGTAGATTAAGTTTGTTTAAATATTTACTAGTTATGGGCTGATCCACCGTTTATGTAGTATTCTTTAAATGAATGAAGCAGATGCAAATGCATAAGCTAAATGCATGTAATTGATGAACAAGAACCTCACAAGTGATGCGTAGGTTCTTGCCTCCCATCTTATCATTCATGTTCCTCAATCACTTCTTTAAATCTAGATCTAAACAAATATATTATATTATAATTTATTCTAGTCTAATCTATTCTATCCCTGTAGTGAGCAAATTTAAAAGAAGTAGAACAATGTGTTGTAATTATTCATAATAAATATGTAGATAGTTGTTTCAATTTCATATGTATAGTTACAGCAGAAAGATTATCAAAGATAGCTTTGAAATAATAAAACATTCATTACTCAATTCATACACAGAATTTTATATAGAAATCAAAACCATTCGTCATCAAAGAAATAATTCAACAGAAGTCAGAACGATCTCACAGTTGTATGGAAACCAAATAGAAGTAATTCCACATTTGAGATTCCACACATTCCATGCAAATTCTCGTGCAGTCCTTTCTGAGCAAGTAATCCCTTCTTTATTAGCAGAAAAAAATGGGTTCTCCTTACAAAATAATCCAGCCTCCTTGTGCTAGTGAAAATTCCTTCTACTCTACTCTCTACCTCTATTTATAATACATTTACAATTTCTCATCTAGTGACTTATCGACTTCCCTAACCCTATGCATTCCAAAATTTCATCTTTTAGTGCTTTACATTAGAAAATGACAAAATACACAAAAGGACAAAATATTTTCAAGTGGGCCCAACCAAGATTGAAATATATTCTCCCCATGCATTGGCTTCCTCTGCGATAGTATTGTAATTTATCGGTTCCAACATTTGCACTGTCACTTCATGTACGGCCAGCTGGGTCTCCATGTGTGTCACCCTTTCTGGAGTAGTTTTGCATAAGTCTTCCAAGATACAATTGCTGACAGAAGCTTGTTCAACCCAAGTTCTATCATCTTCTTCATTGATAATTTCCATTTTATAAATGTACTATACATCCTCGTGTAGTCTATCTTCTTGATACGCCATACGATGGTCCTTCTTTGGGAATTCAGTGATCTTTGCATCCGAAGAAAGGTGGCATTTATCATGGACTTGGTGCATATTTTTATAGAACTCCCTACATTTTTCCAGAGTCTTGTCAAATTCGTTGTTCAACCTCACGGAAGCTTTTCTGCAAAAATCCAGGAGTGCCATTTCTATTTTTAGTCCTCCTGCTGTCTTCAGTGACAAGTGCTTGGGAAATGTCTAGTTGTCCTCTACCCAGGTCAACTAGATTTGAACCTTTTCTGTGAATTTTATTATTCTTGTTCTGAAATTAAGTGACTCTGCTATGATTTCATTCAATCTTGTTTCTACCAGCTTTACCTTATAAATTTCACTCGAGATATTTACCTAAACTTTGTGTATCTTTCTCCGGATTTTGCAAGCCTGGTCACAGAAAGGGGTAATATCTAGCTGCCTCTCATTGGCTATCTTTAGCTGGATCTTTAGGGATACCTTATGTGCCACCAAATCTTCTACTTTTTTTTAAATTCCCCCACTTGTTGGCTTGCCGCAGATTCCCTTGATTCCAGTTCTGAAATTTTGTCTTCAAAATCTCTTTTCGCTCCCTCCATAATGGTCACATGCACCTCTAATGCATCATTTTCTACTTCCAGAGCTTGGTATTCTCTTTGGAGTCTTTGTTTTTCTGAGAGGATAGCCTCATGCTTTCTTTTTAGTTCTATGCCTTCTCCTCTTGTCTTGACCAGGGTATCTTTCAACTTGAATTTTTTTTTTACTTTGGGTGCTCTACATTTTCCATCAACCACTCAACGTTATCAGCGTTAGCTTGTGCAACTGCTACATTCACAGAGACCATGAACTGAGGATATTTATGAGTACCCTCCATGATGGTATTTTCGGTCACCATAACCACATTAGCCTGTGATCCTATTTTTAACCTTTTTTTAGACCTTCTATTGATGGTCTTTCTCGTCCTATAAAAAAAGATGGTATCTAAGCACACCAATGTGTGCTGCTTAGACGGAGTGAAAGGAGTAAGCCCAAGTTCTGCAAAAGGAATGTGGCCACCTGCTAATGTGCCACCTAATGAAGCAAGAGGATATGCCGAGTTATTATGAGCTGCTTCTCGGTCCAATTCTTCCCTGAGCTTATCCTCCTCCTCCTTCCTCCTTAGTTCTTCAATCGCATTCTCGACTTCCTTTTGTTTTCTCTATGGATCTTTTTTCCTTAATCTTTCTTCATCTTCTTTCTGCCTCTAAGCCTCTTCTGTTTTTTTCTTTTCAAATTCTTCCTTCGGTTTCCTCTCTGCCTCGGCCTATTGTAAATTTAAGGCCTCTTCTTTTTGTTTTTGCATCTTCCTCTCTGTTGCACTACTGCTATCTTTACTCCCGCTAGTGCTACCTTTCTTCTTAAACAACTTGCTCAACTCAGTCATGTTATTGGATCTTTTGTACACCTTTTCATCCTTATCGAAGTGATATGAGTATTCATAGTGTATCCCAATGGTCACACAATGTTCTGCAACACTTCCACTAGTGTCATTTCTATGGAAAATTTTCTCTCCAAACTGAAAAATTTACAACTCTTTTACAAACTCAAAGGCACCTTTGAATTTGGTGAATTTGAAACTCCCTCTGCAAAAAGGTAGTTGTGGGAAGGTTTCCTTTTTCATGTCATAGAGGAAGTTACCTACTCCATTTATGAACACTTGTGTGGCCACTTCTTTATGGACTACATAATCCATAACATATTTGGGCAGCAATGATGGAGCTTTGGAGCCTCCATACATCCTCAAGTATGTTCCTTCTTGTGAGAAAAAATTGTCCTCATATTCACAAATAACGTCCATGGCATTATCCGAAAATAAATAGGGCTCTTTGAGGAAGATCAGCTCATAAACGGGCATCAAAAACTCTTCACAAATAAGCTTGTAGAATCTTGCATACCTATGCGCCCAAAGAATCTGATATGCAACATACACAGGGGCCTCGGTGTGTGTCCAAGTGCACTCTAGCTTGGAGAACGGGTGTCTGCATAGAATGCAGTCAATCAGGTAGGACGACATGTAAAATTCTGACCTTTTTCGATTTATCCCTCCTTGTGCGGAAGCTACACAGGATGACAAGCTATTCGATATGATGTCTGCCCAGTTCAAAAATTGTGCCTTCAAATTCCACATAGTATATTAGCGAGATCCAACTCAATTTATACAGTGTTCCATTTGCTCATCCAAAAATCCTATTCAGCATCAAAGATATGATCCTGAAAGGGGTTTGTAATCTTTAGGACTCATATTCTCCAGTTTCCTTTTGGCGCAGTTGTTTTCCTATTATCATCATCTTCTTTGAACACTCCAAAATATACAAATCTACCTTTTTGACCCACTCATCAGTCATCATAACCTGTGTAGGGGGTAGCTTGCACGCCATGGCTATGTAAGCTGGAGTGAATGAAGCAAAAGCTTCCCCCTCTACATTAGAAATAAGCATTGTGGAAGGATTTGTCTGAGGAAAAATCCACCCGAAAACCTCCAAGCACGGGAACAACTATGGGCATGTAGTGACCTTAGTAATGCCCGAGTTTTTTATGTTTTGATACAATGACATTTCTTCTAGACTAGCACCAGGGACGTTCTGGTCTCTAATCATTTGATAGATCTCTCCCCATTTGAACTCTAGGGAAGCCCCTGTAATGTCCCTAGTGTCCTCAAATTTGATCTCAGTCCTGGAGATGATCTCCACATCTGAATCGACCTCACTTGCCTTAGCTTTATTCTTACCATCCTTCTTAGGCATTGTGTAAATTTATCATTTTAAAGCTATCCTTTGGGAGGTAATCCTTAAGAGTAGAACTTGTGAAATGAGCATGGTAAGAGGTGTCTTAGTGATACCACGGCTGTTTTGAGCAATGAAATCATGCATTATTTTACTAAAGCATTCTATGCTGAAAAGAATAACTGTCATTTGTGATGTGATAAAAGGTGTGTATTTACAGAGTTCAAATAAAAAATACAGCACATGTGTATATGCTGCTATAATCAGTCAAAACAAAGAAGAAAACGAGCATTTTATCATTTGTTCAGTTACACATTAAGGTTTGTTGACTTTATCCAATTTAAAGGAGTTTACAAGCTTGTTTTTTATTTATTAGGCTCAAACTCGTTGAGGAACCAAGGCTTCTAACCACTACTTCCTTCAAAGGTAAAAGAACAACTAGCGAAACACGACAATGGCTTAATCCAAAAACTGGGGAATCTTCGAGGTACTATAATTCTGTGGTTTGCGCCAAAAACCCTGGAAACACTTCTACATAATGGTGTCAGCCCTAGGAAGGGTCACAGGAAATGCATCCCCATGGATGCACCGGTTGAAGAAATGCTATCCCAAGGCTCTGAAGTGTAGTCAGGTTTAGAGTCTGCAATGAGTCCCTTCTTTTCCACATACTTATCCCCTGACATGCATGACTTGGGACTCGCACATGACGCAAAGCATCTAGCCCGTTGTGACCTTAGTGTTGAGTCTCAGGGATTTAAAACAATCATAACACTGACTAGGATGAGAACCCAAATTGAGAGACAAAAACTGGGAATAAACTTCATGAAGTACAGACTAGCAAGTCAGAAGGTTTGTGAAAAACCTCTATGCCCTATCAAGATCGCATTCTACCAGTTAGGGCGCGAAACCGGCCGTGAGGCCAAGGGGTTCCTCAAAAACACTCTTTGGGTGATTCTAACCGTGCAAACTCTAACAAAAATACCCTAGGGTTCATGGATTCTCTTATACCAAGAAAGGGGTCGTGGAATCGAGAGGGAAGAGTTAATCAACGATGAAAATCAGCTATGATGTGCCTAACCCCAAAACCCTTACCACACATATATAGGTTTTAAACTTTTAAATGGACGACGGGAGTACGGGGAAAAGCACCTACCTGTCAACCGTAGAGATGGACAAAGTGTTGGGCTGAGATGCGAAAGCTCTAGTTGTCTCTTGGCGGTTGGTTTCTCTTCAAAACGACGTTCGTGGTAGAAAACAAATAACACCGCACCCGTATTTATATAAAAATTGAAAAAGAGTCATTAATGTGGTCGCTAGAGCATTTAATGCGGTAGGTGGTCAAACATCATTTGGCGTGAAAACGCGGTCATTTGCTTTATCGGTGATCTTCCCAAACGCCTCTGACATTATCAATGGTGAAATGTAAGTTTCTTCGACCGTATCAGTGGCCAATAACAAGTTTTCTCTGATCGTGTCGACAGAAAATTATGAGTTTTCTTCGAGGGTGTCGGCGACAACTCACCAAGATACTCGATTTGGTTTTATCGATTACGACTGCATCGGCGGAAAACTCAAAACTTTTTGAAAAATGGGACAAACGTAAATGCCGAGAACTTTCTTTGATTCTTTCGATTGTGTCAGAGGTCACTCGCGAGTTACTCCCGATCGTGTCAGCGGGTTTCGGCGAGTTGTGTTGAAATGACACTTCCCAGTAAAAACTTATTTTGCCCAAACCAATGTATCGACGCGACTAGAGGAGTTCCTCCGACACGTCAAAGAAACTCGCCAAATTACTCCGATATGTCGGTGGAAAAGGATGAGTTTTAACTTAGCCAAAAAACTTCTTTGTCAACCTTTTGGGAATAAACTAAGTGTTTAAGATGGATTCCCTAGGACTGAAAAATTAGTCTAGGTAAGCTTTCAATCAAAAGTAAGGAGGGGCCCTAAAATGTAAAAAAAAATGGGGGAGTAGTTGCAGCAGCAATAGGTGGTAAGGTCACTCTATTCAGAACTCCCTCAGAAGGTTTTCATAGCACCAAACTTCTTTCTCTATAGGACTTCCCTCTCATTTGTGCTCAGGTTCATATGGAGACTTCAAAGGACATCAATGGGATCAAAGCTACATTGTCTGAAATGAAAAATGGTATGTGCTTGATTTACAAAATGGTTGGCACAGGTGTCAACAAAAATAGGGTTGCAGCTGCAGATGCTAACTACATGGCAAACCAGATGGTTTGCCAAGAATCAAGGATAGATGACAACACTCGTGATCTCCACGAACTAATAGGAACAATAGACATAATAAAAGAAGAAGTTCAAAAGCTTACCAGTATGAACCAGTGCAACCACTGCCAAGAAACTCCAGCCAACGTTGATTATCAAATGGAAGAAACCTCGGTTGCTCAGCCGGCTCGTGGGATAGAAGTAAAGAAAAAATAGGTCACACCCTTATGTCTGTTTAATGTTTTTTTGTGTATTACTGAATAGCCAGTTTGTCAGACAATACCCTTCAATGGGCTTAAGTTACTTCAGCAACCATTCTAGAACTATACATTTCTCAGTTAATAGTATAGTTATCTCAATCTCTCTTTATCTCAATAGCTCGAAATTTTAGCAACACACTTTATAAGGATGGTTGTGCTCAGCCTTTTTTATATATATTATCTTTCTCTGTTTTTGTTATAAAAAAAATGTAGACATTAATTATTGAGATTGCATAATCAGGGTGCAATAAGAGTATTTGACAATGCCAAATCCATTTATACATTCAAAATTGTAGTTTTAGCAATAAAATTCCCAATTTTCCCAAAAAAATGTAGAACTAGATTCCGATAATGATAGTAAAAAAAAAGTCCAAACCATATAATGTTTAAATTGCTCCAATAAAAAGATACAAAATTTAATTAAAGATAATACCCATTACTTGACGACCAGGGGAGCCAATGGATGAGATAATTTTTTCATTTATAGATTTAAAAAAAATTATTTAATGAATATTGAAGAGGTGATAAAGACATCTTTTACTTGGAGCAAATCATGGTCTAGAGAAGAAGTTATTGGAGCTTGGGCCTTGGAAGAAAGAGAAAGAGAAACTTCACTCTCGGTTAACTACATAAACCCTTCACCTTCACTCGTAGAATGAGGCTTCTGAACTGAAAAGGCAAGCAACCAAGTAAATATTCAAAGTGTATTTGACTTACATGTACACCACTTTAAAAATAATATTAAGTAAAATGACATATGGCGAATTAATTCCCATAAAGGAACATAGCCTACCGACATGAGGATAGCAGCTCCGAGTAATATAAAATATTTGTTTTGACGTATTGTCATTAAGCTTATTTTATCTCCCTACTTTCTACTTCGTTCACCTTTCCAATGTCAATAGTCGGCGTCATGTTCATTAGAATATGTTTTATTTTATATAATTTCCCTCCACATATTTGTGAACGTGTAAAAAGTCCATTAGACTTTTAATTCAAGGATATGTGGCCTAAACAATTTCTTATCGTTCAAAGGTACCTTAGTTAGGGTAGGTGGGTGGGCAGTTGTGATGGTGGGGAAGATAAAGTGATATAAATGACTTTGCTTCCACGATAAAGACAAGGAGAGACATTTTATTAAATTGATTGTCCATCATATAAATTTATATGGGGTATGGATATTAAATTGTGTACATTTTTGCTTTAAATAATAAAATCGGAACTTGTGTTTAGAACTATGAGGGTAAAGACTAAGTTAATAGAGTAGTAAAATGGTTTTTTTTCCTAATAAATTTTATAAAATTATAAAATGATTACAGTTTTGGATTGGCCGTTTTTTAATTTTTATTTATTTTTATTTTAGTGTATAAATTTAACAAAAGTTTGTATGATTACATAACTTTGTTGTCTAACGAGTAGATCCTAAGCTTAATTAATTGGATCTAGTTCTTTTTGCTTTGCATTAAAGGTTAGGTTTCTTGTTTACTTTATTTTCAATGATTTATAAATTGATTATATCATTTTCTCAACGAATTTGTTTTGTGTTTTATTAGATGTTGTTAAAATGTTGATTCTCAATTTTTGATATGCAAAATTGACCTCTCCTTGATTTATTACTATGTCGCATGTAAGAGAAAGTGTTACTTAAATTTCAACCAGCTTCCCATTTCTGCATACTCAACATAACAATTATAAAAAAAATTGTAGATATCTACTTTTCTCTTCAACATGGTGCAATACTACCTCCACGAGATCTATTGTAGATATGGTTGATTTCCATTTATGGCATGATCTCTTTACTGCCTTAATAAATTGTGTATACTTGTAGGTGAACCTAGAGACCTATTGATTTGGGAATCTCATTTTGCCAAGTTCGTTGGACACATTGGAGCGATAAAGACAATAGCTACCTTACAATGACAATTTTACTAGCCTTGCATGAGACGTGACGTTGAATTCTACCTCAAATCGTGTGTCTTATTCCATTGCTAAACTAGCTATATGTCATTTACGTATGTATGCAAAATTGTATATTCCTTTTAGACCTAGGGAATCCATCATCTTATATTTTCTTTCAAGGTTACCCATTATCAAATATGAATCAACTATGTACTAGTTATTGTTAATAAAGTTTTCAAAATGGCTATCTTGATTCTATGTAAGAAGGAAATTGCATCCCTTGGCATAATGTGACTATCTTCATCTATGTTTGGTCCCATTTTGGTTTAACATCTTCCACAGTTTCCAATCACGATTCTATATTTCTTAGTCATTTATGGAATGCCTTGTGGTTAAGGCTTGACTCCAAACTCAAGTGCTCTACCACTTTTCACCCTCAAATCGATGGCTAAATAGAATTTATTAAATGATCCTTAGTTCAATTGTTGTGCATGTATAGTCATGGACACCCCTAAAAATGGGATGAAACTTTACTTTCATACATCATGCTCATAATAGAGCCTAGCATGTTCGATCAAGCTTATCCATTTCCAAACTTGTTTTGGTTTCCAACCATCCAACCTTGTAGATGTTACAACTTTTGATATCCCCTGCCCCTCATAATACCAAAGAACAAGATATAGCAACAACCTTCATCAAGTAGATTCAAGAACTCCATGAATAGGTCCAATCTATACTGTAATGCTATCAACAAAAGTACAGGCAAAGATGTGATGAAAATTGAGTGTCATTCCTTCCAAGTAGGTGACTGAGTTTAGCTACAATTGGAGAAAGAAAGGTTAAAGGGTTACCATCATAAAAGTAAGCATTTTGACGTTGCCCTTACACCATCAAATGAAAAATCCTTTGAACTCGATTTACCACCTTATTTGGAAATGCATCCAGTATTCAATGTTGATCCACTAAGGTCGTACTCTCGTCCATTATTCGAAGAGGAACCCAAATTTCCATTGTCTATCAATTTAGATTCAGAACACTTCACACCAGTTCAAAGTAATTGGCTCATTGATAAAAAAAATTGTTAATGTATTTGTAGCTTCAGAATGTATTCACTTGTATATTTCATATATTGTATTTTAGTGGTCCCCGATGTTCCTATCGGGAGAATCATTAATGTAATCAAGTCATGTAAAGTCATAGAGGTTAACCCTCCTTGTTGATCAAGGGGCAAGGTCCCCGCAGTTGTGGGGCACTAGGGTTATTAGACTCTCCTAGAAAAGTCGGCCCTGGTAAGTAATTGTCAAGTCAAAAACTAGTATAAATAGAGAGAGAGCCTCTCTATTTGAAACACACACTCACCTAGCTATAACGCATAAGTGAGAGAAGAGGGGCTCACACAAGTGAGAGAGAGAACAGCTGTTGGAGATCATCTTTCTGTCTTTGAGTTTTACTGCTGCCATTGGTGCTCATTCTATCTCTGAGGAATTTGCGGGGTTTTCTCCTTTATGGTTTCCCCAAGGAAAATATTTGTGTCTATTCTCTCTTGTGATTGATTGATGTGCATGTTATTCTCTCAGATAAGATCCTAAGATCATATTGTCTAAATGGTAAAAATATAACATGGTATCAGAGCTAACCTGAGAAGAAGAAACTGTGCAGCTGTAGAAGCTAGGGCTTCTTACTTTTTGGGTCTCTCTCCACAGATCATCGATAAAAGGAGGCTAGGTTAACTCTCCATTGAAGGGTGCATCTTTCTGTCGAAGCAGAATTTGATTCCGGGCATTTTCAGCCACTACTGCAGGAAATTAGGGATTTTCATAGAAGAGGAATCTTTGAGTGAGTCCAGCATAGGATTTCTCTCCTCCCCAAAATCAAAATTTAGAGACCAAGATCAAAATGTTTGGTTGGGTAAAACTCCATAAAAGTCAAACCCTAATTTGACCCTGAACCAAGAAAACCCTAAAATACTAAAACTAGTAGTTTTGGTACATTCACTCTATCTCGAGATTGGAGAAGGCTCAGAAGCCGAAATTTTTATAGGCCAAAGAAAAGTTCGTTCTAAACACTGTGTAGACATTTTAGCTTCAGATTCACTATTTTCTGGGAGATATTATTCCTCCAATTCAGGGTTCCAACCTCTCCTAGGATTCATCCCTAAACATGACACCTAGGTAGAATTGTTATATCTTGGGGGCTACAAAGTTCCAAGTGAAATTTTGCAAGATGTTCCAGATAGGGCACGGACTGTAATTTCTGTGGTAAAAGTTTCAAACCCTAATAATGGAACAGTGACATGTGGCAGTCTGAACAAGTTCGCTATGATGAACAGTCATGAAAGAAGTCACCTTGGGAAAACTCTCATAAGTCCCAATTGGTGAAACTAATTCTGCTCAAACCTGCGGTGTTGGAAAGATGACAGAAGAGGCTACCTCAGTGCGTAGTTCCAGACACAAAGGAGCAATAATATAGGATATATTGCAAAAACAATATCAGTCAATTCTGTAGAAGAAATTGAAGAAAACTAGGGCATCAGATATTTTGCAGTTCTGATCACAGTTTTTGGAAAATGAGTATGTTGCTCAGCTCGCCTTCAGGAGCCACATATTTATATCCAATCAGATCTTTAAGATTCCAAGTTTTTAAATCTAGGGTTTCTCTAACAAACCCTAGATCAACTAGATACAGAACCAGGATAGACACCTCAAATCGGTAAGATCTAATCTTTTGCTATTTACATTTGAGGTTCTCATTTCAAAACGATCTATCACACCGACTTGATGACAAGATCGGTGAAGCTAAAAAATTCTGAGCATGGAAGTATAGGATTTGACTGGTTCTTGAAGAAAATGAGTTGGACACCTACATAAGTGGAGAGGTTCGAGTTCCAGAGGGAGATGAGGCTAAAGCCTTACACGAGAAGAACTTGGTCAAGGCCAAGAAGATTATTGCTGATTCAATCAAGGATCACCTTATACCACAAGTGTCTTCCCTAAAGACACATAAAGAGATGTTTGATTCCTTGACCAAGCTATTTGAAGGGAAGAATATAAATCGAAAGATGACTTTGAGAAACCAGTTGAAGAATGTAAAGATCCAGAATGCAGAGACCATACAATCATACTTTACAAGGGTCTCTCAAATTGTTGATTGCATGGGAAGACCCGGGTTTACTATACTCAATCAACAACACCCCTTAACTCACTGGCCCTTTCGGCGACAGACCGCGGAGTGATTTGAAGTCTCACCCAAAGTGAATCTAATGGGTTTGCCAAGACTCAAGTGTCCTGGACCAGGTTCTGCACATCCTACTTTTTTTCTCCTCCACTTATGGGTCGCAAGGTCAGCTATAGCTGTGCATCGCACATCCCCTTCTACTCGCAGCCCTTTTCGCCGTGCGATTCTTACCCACATTGCGCAACTTCCACTTACTCACAATATCTCCAACCGTATCGCATCTCCGCGCACCGCGGGACACCCAACCTCTCCTCAGCGCTAAGCCCTCAGCTCGCAGTTTCGTGCACCGCAGCTCCTCTGTTGGTGCGATGTCGCCTCTCTGCAATATCCTATCACTACGAATTTGCACTCTTAGCATTGACTGTGTCACGGTGCGAAACTCTACTTCTCAGAAGTTATATTGCGAGTAAATGGTCATTAGAAACAGACGTAAAGGAGTCTTTAAACAGCTTACTAAAATACTTCAACTTATCTCTATCTTCTTGCATTATCATGAGCTGAGCAATACATACATTCACTTATTGCAACTAACATCATATGCATAATAACTAGTAACAATAAGCAAATACAATCACATTCATACAACACATAACACGCAGATTTAACGTGGTTCACCCCCAGGATGGGAGTTACGTCCACCAAACTGTGCTTCTATTATATATCTTTAGGGAAGTTAGCACAGTCTGTTGCACTGCATATGCAGCGTGAGATCTCTTCTAGATCTCTGGTCTATTTCTATCTCTATATTGCCTTTCTTTCAATAGATCCTTCCCTCTCTTTCCTCTCTGTGGATGGTTACATACAGACTCAAATGACTCACAAACAAGCTAGGTGTCTGGATCGTTACAACACAGTCTGTTTGACTGACTCCTGAGTCTACTAAAAAATACTCTACTAACCAACTAACGACTCATCCTACGAGCCAACCAACTGGCTAAGTAACTGATTAGCTAACCCTTTACAATACAAAATGCAAGCTTTTATAGGCTGCCCGAAGGTCTCGCCATTACAACACTGTGGGCCTGTCCCAACAGTAAACTCATACCCTAATTAGTGACAGTCGGTCCTCTCTGTCCTTGAGGTAGCCGCTTCCCGTCACACCACATCTCTCTCCATTCTTCCATGCTTCCCGGAACTGACCATGGGTACTATGCACCGCTTCTCTGCTTTCTGTCCTTCACCTTCAATGCTTGAGCCTCGTTGCTCCTTCTTCTTTATGAGGGTCGTTGAGCCCTCCTGTCTTCCGCCGTTGCCTTCAATGCAGTGGTTGAGCTTTCTTCTCTCGGCCGCTCGGGTACCGTTGCCTTCTTGACTTTTCTATCCCAAAAGTCATGGTTTTCGGCTCTGCTCTCCAGCTAGAAACGTGCTACGGCGTCGTAGCTCTGCCTTGTCCTCTTTCCGCCAAAACTATATCTTTCCGCCAAAACTAGCAGCTTCTTCTGTAGCTGCGGGACCCTGCTCCAACAGTCCCCTAACACTTACTTGTGGCTCGCCCTCGAGCCACCTGGAACAGGCTTCTCCTGGTGCAACTTGTCCTTCGCCTCCTGCGAAGTGCGCTATAACCTGCCTTGAAGTCCTGCGACTTCATTCTTCATCTCCTCAGCACACTGCTTCGCCGAATCAAGCAATGCTTGATCAATCTTGGAGTCCTCTATTCCTTCAATTTTCTCGCTGGTCGCCGTGAATTCCTTCAGCTTCTGCTCAACCACGTCTACTAATTCTGTGATTTGCTCCTGAAAAGGTTGAAGCAGGTCAGTAATGTGCAGCTTCTTTGTTCTTAACTGCTGCGCTTCTTGCTGCAATTGGTTCATCTCCTTCGTCTTTCTCATCTTTTGAAGAGCTGCTAGGCTCTTGATTTCTTCTTTCATGGCCGCTGTAGTGTTCTCTACTTGCTGTATACTCTGCTAGATCTTGACCTTCTGTGGTGGCTCATCTAACTCGGCCCATGTGTTCATTGCATTTGTTAGTAGTACCCGGGCTTCATTAATGCATGATTGTATCTGCGTAGAGGTGAGTCGAAATGCTTCCACCCGAGCTTTTTGATCTGCAAGGGAGGTGTCTTGTAGACGTGCCTCAAGCTCGGTGAGCTGCATCTCATGGTCTGCCTTTATCCTGGCTACTTTCTCATCCATCTTAGCTACAGTTTGCTCGAGAACCTTTTCTCTTGCTGCGACTCTTTGTAGCTTCTCCGGGGTAGGTAGTGCGAACTCGATGTTGCAATTAGGGAGTTCTATTGCAATATTCTGTAGTACCTGGGAGAGTTCCTGATCCTTGTTCTGATATGTTGTTAACTCGTCTACCTTTTTCTGATAGCTGGTGGCGAGTGCTGCGTTCTTTTGCTTTAGCTGTGCATTCTGCTGGTAAGTCGCAAACTCTCTACTCCTGAGCTCTGCGCTTAGCTGCTGTTGGATTCTGTGCAACTGATCAATGTGAACCTCTGCGAGGTTAAACTCAAGGGGTTGTTTAAACTGGATTGGTGGGTCCGTCGCTGTCGCCGAGAGTCTGATTCTGCCTGGGGGGATCAACACAATGTTGAGGTGATCTTTTGCTAAGCTTTCCTCATGGGGTAGCGGCGGTGCTGAAGTTTCTCCAGTGGGCACCTTTACTGGTGTAGTACGTATCGTGGCAGCCTTCTCTGTAATTGTGCATATGTCTATGAGCTGCTTTTCTACGGCACTCTGAATCTTTTCCTGTGATTGCTTCACCTCATCAAATGAATCCTTGAGTGTATCACATGTCCTTGTTGCAATGAGTTCGTAATCATCTTCTGTTAGTGCCGTCCTTAGAGTCGGTTTTGAAGTTTTCTGCTTCTTCCTCCCCTGCGTCGTTGTGGTTTCCTGGCTTCCATCCTTTGTAGAGGGCGTTGTTGCTGATTCTTTCGGTACATCTCTTTTCTTCTGGCCGTGTAGCGGTACTTCTGTTGTTTGGTGTGCCTCGGTGTCTAGTGGGTCTTTGCCTTTTTCTGGTGGGCCTGTCTGGTCGGTCTCCATTGGTAGTGGCGTGGTATCTTCGTATTCATTCCGCCATTGGTCATCAAAACCCTTGATGAAATTCTCAACATCCTACATTTTCATTCTGAACCAGCCGGGAGCCCAGTCGTCCCTTTTAGTCCTTTTAGGCCGTAGGTATATTCGATGGCTGTCTGCCATAAAATTAAGCCGGTTATCATATGCGTCCACAGTCTCTGGGCTGATCCTTGGTGATTGCTGGATAAGGTTTTGCAACATTAAATAATATTCATAAAATACTATTGCGTTGACCTGTTTCCTTGCTGGACTGCTGGTGTCCCATAAACTGGCATAGCGTACACCCCTGGGTGTTCCTCCTAGGATCTGCGGAAACTGGCTGTTGGGTGGTTCCCTCCATGCGACAAATGCACACAGTATGAGTAGCCACGAAAAGTGGAAAGGGTGGCTGGATTGATCTTGGGCTGCCAAACAATCTTCCTGAAACATGTTTAATAAAAATAACGACCAATTGAACTGCTCTCCTTCGGTGACTTGTATGGCCAGATTGATCACCGATCCTGTAACTTCCTTTGGTCGGACCTTGGTAAGCAGTCTTCCTGCAAGCAGACTAGCTGTAAATCTGAGTGTCTCATTCTGTAAACTCATGACATCATAACTGTAACTGATACTTTTTAACGAGCCCTGCCTCCTCGCTGTAACTGATACTTTTTAACGAGCGCTGTTGGCATCTTGGGATCCTTGGTCTTTCCTGATACCTGTATGTCGGGGTATTTACCAGTTTTAGACAGGCCAGTAACACGGTGTATCAAGTCGACATTGAGGTCGATTTTGTGACCGAGCCAGAGATAGCCTCCATGTACACACGAGAGGAGGACACGTATCACAGCATTAACCTCTACGCTACGCCCAAAATGGGGTAGTCTCAACACGTTGAGCAGACCTGACCGCTCAAGAATCTGGACATGCGGCTGGGGGGGGAATTCTTCTCTACCTGTTCTTGGGTTCTTCTCGAGCACAAGATACGAAGCTAGCTTGAAGTGAGGGTAGGTCTTACCGTCCGCCAGGTTGTAATCAATAAATTTGACAACAGCAGCATATCCTACTAAATCGCCATTTTCCTTTACTCGAGAATCTATTGGCGGTATGGGCACAGGAAGCTTACCGCTCTTGGAAAGTTTGATGTCTGGAGCGCCTTCAACTCGTGGGATGAGGTAGTCCATTGAACTACGGACTTCATCTTCCCTCTCGGAACCGGATTCCTCCATGAGCTAGGAATGGCTTCTCGTCTTCGGCTGTTCTCTGGTTCGGGACGAGCTCGGCGGGTTAACTGTAGATGGCGACGCCATAGCTCCTGCAAGGCCGTGACGCTGAAATCTCCTCAAAATGTTTTCCAGTGGCTCGTCCTCAGATAGGACCCACTTAGCATAAAATGGCGGACGTGCAATGGTTGCAACTTCTGAGAACCACAGCACTCTGTAACAACTTAGCTCGATACAGGGAATGTTTAACACTTACTCTCCAACGCTCGGTTTTTTCTGCAGGTGTAACTGTCCCAATTGAATACTTTCTGATTTTGTGCCAAATACGACAATCCCGGTCATAACGGTCATCTAGATTGGGTGCGCCGGTCATATTAATTGCATGGATAAGACCACACCCATCCTTCAATCCTCAATAAATGCTAAAATCTGATCGAATTTTCCTCCAAGCGTGTGTACGGGTGCCAGTCTCGTCAGAGATTTAGCAAATCTGGAAAAATTTAATATACTACTGCCAAATCTACGGTAGGGGATACCGGTCATTTCTTCATTAACTACCTGTCAGATAGTGACTTGACGAGCCCACTGTTGGTTGCAACTGGTTACGTGGCAGGGGAAACATCTTACTGCTGCGATGCAACTCCGCATCACCTGCGCAAACAAACAGTATTAAAGATTTTTTTTTTTTTTTTTTTTGGGTGTAGACTCATTCCCGGCGCGATGCCTCCTTTCAACTACACTGGACATCTGCGCCAACCTGAATTGTTCATGCTAGGGCTGAGGGGTGGGGAGGCTATCACTATAGAGCTTAAGCCTACTGCCATTAATCCATGTGGGCAAAAGCTCCCCGTTTAGCTGGCTGAGCTGAACGGCACCTCCTTCTGTGACTTGTTGTATCTGATATGGCCCTAGCCAATGTGTCTTGAACTTCCCTGGGAACTTGATGAATTTGATGTCATAGAGGAGCACCAGGTCTCCGGTCTGGAAAGTCTTATTCTTAATGTGTCTGTCATGCCAAGCTTTTTCTCGGGTCTTATGTACTTTCTGATGGAATCCAGTGATGAACCTGTCTTCTTCTAGGGCCAGCAGCTGTGCGAGCCTTGCTTCGACTGTGTCGGTATCATTCATCTCGGTAATCTGAGTGATTCTTAAGCTGGGAAGAATATACTCCATAGGCATAATAGCCTCTTGTCCATATACCAAGCTGAAAGGTGTGTGTCCCGTAAGTTTCTTGCACGTGGTTCTGTATGCCCATAAGACAACGTTAACTCTCAGGTCCCAATCATTCCTCTGGTTGTTACAGATCTTGGTAAGAGCATTTTCTAAAATCTTATTAAAGGCCTCTACTATACCATTAGCCTGCGGGTGGTAGGGAGTGCTCTTATGGTGTTGGATCTGGAATTCTTCTGTTAATGCCTCAATAGTATTGTTCAAGAAATGTGTACCTTGGTCGCTCATCAAAATTACTGGGCATCCAAACTTGCTGATGATGTTTTCGAAGAGGAACTGTGCAGCTGTAGCGGCATCACAATTTCGTACTACTTTGGCCTCCGCCCATCTGGTGAGGTATTCTGTTCCAGTGATAATATATCTCGCACCCGTGCACTTCCCTGGGGGGTTGATAGGACCCACAAAATCTATAGCCCATTTGTCGAATGCGCACAACGTGACCTGCGGTCGCAGCGGCATTTCATCGCGTCGCGAGGGTTTTCCTACCCTTTGGCAGATATCGCAGCATCTGCAAAAGTCCTTAGCATCTTTATGCAATGTAGGCCACCACAAGCCCGCTTCTAAGATTTTCTGCGCAGTCAGTTTTCCAGCGAAGTGACCTCCTGCGGTTCCTGAATGAGCCTCTGTGATAATAACGTCTTTTTCATGCGGCATTACACATCTGCGTAGAATTTCATCCGGGCCTAACTTGTATAGGCATCCTGCAATGAGGGTGAAATCTGCTGCCTTCACAACCAACTGTTTCTTTTGCTGCTTAGTAAAGTCATCAGGTGCTACTCCTGTGGTGAGGAATTGAATAATGTCGGCATAGTACTCATCTGCAATCTGTATGGAAAACAACGGCGCATCTGGCAGATTGTCTTCTAGGTTACTGGCCTCTTCTCCTGGGTCTAACCGCGATAGATGATCCGGTCCTGCATTCAGTCTCCCTGGTTTCACAATGATTTCAAAATCATACTCCTGGAAGAGGAGTAACCATCTGCAGATTCTTCCCCCTAACACTGGTTTATTGACTAGGTACTTCAATGCGGAATGATCAGTAAACATTTTAAACGAGGCGCCCAATAGATAGTGCCTGAACTTCTGCAGCGCATATACCATAGCTAAGCCCTCCCTTTCTGTTGTGGTGTAGTTCTTCTCCTCTGTGGATAGCTTTCTGCTGGAGTAAGCGATAGGATGATCAAGATCTCCTTCTCCTGGCTGGGTCAAGATGACTCCTAATGTGATGCCGGATGCATCCACATGTACATGGAAAGGCTTAGTCCAGTCTGGGAATACTAGGATGGGTGCTGTAACCATCTTCTCCTTAAGTATGTCTAGACTCTGCTGGCATTCCTCGTTCCATAGGAATTTGACATCCTTCTTGAGAAATTTCTCCATCGGCGCTGTAATCTTTGCGTAGCCCTTGATGAACTTTATGTAGTACCCAGTATGACCAAGTACTGTCCTCAGTTGCTTCACTGAGTTGGGTGCTGGAAGGTTTACAATGATAGTGATCTTGGCGGGGTCTACCATCAAGCCTTGTCTGCAAACAATGTGACCCAACAAGATACCAAATGGTGCACAAAATATACATTTTTTCAAGTTTAGAGAAATCTGGTACTGCCTACATTTCTCTAACATCAGTCTGAGATCGCCTACGTGCTTATCAATTAGCCCAAATACAGTCTAATCATCAAAATATACTTCTAAGAACTTATGAATGTATTCTTTAAATACAGCAACTACTACTCTAGAAAATATAGCTGGTGCATTCTTAAGACCAAAGGGCATTACCGTATACTAGAACGAGCCCCATTCTGTTGCAAAGGTGGTCTTGGATCGATCTTCTGTATGTATTCTGATCTGATGGTAGCCTGAAAACCCATCGGTGAAGGAATAAACCTCCTGTCCTCCCACATTGTCTAATACTTCATCAGTGAACGGTTTTGGAAATGGATCATGAAGTGATGCATCATTGAGTTTTCACAGATCAACACAGATCCTGATGTCCCCTTTTGTTTTCTTCTCTTGCACTACCATAGGGCTAACCCATTCGCTTTCCTCAACTGGCTCGATGATGCCTGCTACTAGCATTTTATCAATTTCGTCCTTTACTTTTTCTTTGTAGCGTGGATTCAATCTGTATGGGCACTGCTTAACTGGTCTAGCATCTTTCTTTAATGGTATCCTCATGACTCCCAGGTCTCCAACTATTCCCTTCATCTCTGTGAACTTGGTGGGAAATAGGTCCTGATAGTCGTGTAACAGATCTGCAATGTGGCCGACTGTTTCATCATTCCAGTAGTCTCCAATAGAGGCAAAATTAGGTTCTACGTCTGTGCCAATATTGATCTTTTTAATCTTGATGGGCTCGATGATCGCTGGAATCTCTAACTGTGGTCCCTCCACATCGTGAGTGCCTTTTGATTCGGGAATGTTGGTATTGCGAGGATCCTCATCTGCCTCCTCTGATTCTGATGTAAAATTATAACATTCCAACGCCTCTTCTAACTGGATAGTCCACTCAGGTTGGACTGGTACTGAGATGGTGCGATCCTTAAAAATCTTTGTCTTGATTATGTCTAGGGCCTGCGCAACACTTGGATGTTCTGACTCAAACGCAAAGGTGAGTAGGAAGCTGTCTGTCATAAGTGACCATGTGGTCGTTCCTTTGCGCAGCTCGGTCTCTGTATACCAATTCCTTGGGATTGTGTCCAATGTGTGAATGAATCTGTGAACCCATTCATCCTATGGAATGTCCGACCAGTTCTGTTCACATGTCTGAATCTGTATTCTGGGGTCAGTTTCTCCTGTGTATTTCTGCTGAACATACTCTCGGTTGTCAGAAAATCTGATTGCCATCAGTATTCTTATTTTATCCCATGATGCGATATTCTCTTTATGCGCATACCACCATCTTGCAGGTGTAGCTCGAACTGCAAGGTCCATAGCTGCGATCCTCTGCTCATGAGGAATTTGTTGCTCAAACTGTTCAAAAAAATCCTGAATATCCGTCAGACCATGATATGATGGAGTCTCCGTGATCTCAGCGCCAATCCATCGCAGTGACTTACTTATAAACGCACATCTGCACGATGAGACTTCATAAAGTCTGTTCTGCCAGTTTTCTAGACCAACATCTGAATACGATGCGCATGAGCTGTCGCATCGCCAACTAATATGCCCTTCCGCGGTTGGATTTATATAGTCGTTCTGGTTTGCCGTCATCTGGTATAGACTATCGATGTTATGTGCCTCTTCCTTTGCTCGGATGGGTTCAATATATCTAGGACCTTGGTAAGGGTCCAGCGGTGCGATGACCCGGATCTGCGCATCCTCAAAGGTCATTTGTCGTTTCTTTAGGTCAATGACAGCTTTGTTGCCAATTGCCCAATCAATACTTAATAGTGCTGGATATGGTCGACTGTCACCAATGATTTCTATAACCTCGAAGTCCACAAAAGTACGAACTCCGTCAATATCAACTGGCACCTGGGGTAGTCGACCCAATGGTGATACTCGCTGCTGATTAGATAATCTCAGGTGGATAGGTGATAGGGCTAACTGAGGTCTACCCATATGTTCCCATGTCTGCTTAGTTAGAACATTCACCTTTGATCCTAGATCTAAGACAACTTCATCCATCTCAAATTCACCAATCTGCACTGTGAATTTCATCTCTCTTCCTATCCTTGCGTGTCTTGTAATATTATGGACAGCGCAGTGTGCACTGCCCGAGAGAGACGGTTGCTGACACTGATCTATCATGCGCTGTAGCTCACCGATAGCTTTATCATTTCTCAGGAGTTTCAAGCAGCTTTTCAGGAAGGCTTGTACACTTCCTGTCGATTCATCCTCGTCACCTCTTCCGGATGTGGTAGCCTGCGGTGCCTCCTCAGGGCTATCGCTACAAGGTACTTGCTGCGGTACGCTCCTAGATGGTGGTACCTGTGGTCCTGATGGTGTAAGTTCGTCAAAGGAAGCCTTGGCTTCATGAAAGGTCTCTTTATTCTTCTGTAGGTCGAGTGTTGTTACTTTAGTAGGAGCTCTGCGCACCCACCCCTGACTTGTGTTCTTTTCGGTCTCCTGCGACGTGCCACTGGTGGAAGCACCGCTCCGAGTCACAATGTTAACTGTTGGTTCTGGTTCCTTAGGTTCAGCAGCAATAAGCTGGATGTTCTGGTGTGCTGCGGGCTTAGGGTCTCTGATCTTAGCTATCAAGGTAGGACACTCTTCTATGGTATGATCATAAGATTTGCAGTAGTTACAAGTAGTAGTGGCATTCTGACAGTCCCTAGCATAGTGTCCTATGATCCCACAATTATAACAAGTGACTGGTCCGCGACCTTAGCCAAAACCTCCTCCTCGGCCAAATCCTTCTCCTCGTGCGAAGCCTCCTCCACGGCCTCGTCCTCTGAATCCTCCTCCACGGCCTCCATACGTCTGATCCGGCTGTGGTCCTGTTACTGGACCCTGTGTGTCTGCTTGGACTCTGTACACATCCTGTGTTCTTTCTGACATGAGATCATAAGCTCGGCAGTCTTGTTGATCGTGCCCGACGGATTTACAAAAGATACAGTATAGGTTTTTAGGTGTCTGTACATACTTCTGAAGCAAAGGGCATTGCTGAGGTGGATGTCCTTGTGTTTTACATATTTCACACCATGGCCCTTCTGTTCGTGGTAAGGGGTTAGGAGCCCCTGACGCTAAGTATTCTGCAAAGACTGGACAATTGTCTTTACTATGGCCCTGTGCTCTACACTTTATGCACCATATGTCCTGCATAACCTCTTTCCCTTTTTTAAGTTCATGTATCTGTAACGTGAGGTTGGCCAACTGGGTCTGTAGAGTTGTCATGCCTGTACTGGTTTCTGCTAAAGGTGAAGCCTCTAGTTTCATTGCCATCTCCAGCGCTTCATCTTGAGTAGTAAGTTTCTGCTGCATTAGTGGCATTCTGATATGAGGGAGCAGTGCTGCAATAAACCATTCCTTATGCTGCTGTGGCGCAAAATCAAAACTTACTTGGTCGATAAGAGCTTTGAATTTCTGGTCAAATTCCCATACTGACTCTGATGGTAGCTGCTTAATATCCTTAAGCTCTGTAATGCACTGAGACTCAGACTTAGGTTTCTTAAATTCTTTAATCATGGCATTCTTGACCTAGGCAAGCGTCTTGGGTAATGTAGTATACTTTATGTACCATGTCAAGGCTCTGTCTCTGAGTGTGGTGACCAACTGTACAAGTTTAATATTATCATCGTTGATTGTTTTAATGGTCCACATAGCTTCGCATAGGAACCAATGTTGTTCCGGGTCCTCTGCTCCTGTACCTTTAAAAATAGGTAGCTTCATGTCGTCTCCCATTCTATTTCTCTGTGGTGGGTTCTGACTGACTGGGGTACTACTACTCATCGGTGTAGGTGAAGGTGCTGTAGCGGGAGTAGGTACTGACTGCGAGCTACTAGATGGAGTACCGATGGGGTTATTCTAAGTCCCTGTCTGCTTCTGTGGAGTGTAAGGATGGTAAGGGATACCCCCCTCTAGTTCTTCTGTGGTGCTAGGGCTCTGTTGTCTAATACTGTCTGATCTGTCTTCAAATGCAGGAGAACTAAAATCTACTTTATACTTCTTTCCACTATATGTTCGTCCAATGTCATCAAAATCACTTTCAAACTCTTGTGACATTACTATCTTTACTTATTCATCTGAGACTAGATCCATTGTTCCTTTTTCATATAACAGCATCTTAAGGGACAAATTTAGAGATCTTAGGTACTTACCACGGTATCCTCTGAAGAAGTATCGTTCAGCTGCGTTGAAGCTCTTTCTCTGGTCAACTGCAAATTTTGTAACGAAGCCTTCTAGCACACTCGTCAGCCAGAAGTCCACTGCTCTCGTAATCGGATTGTCGAGGTTCTGCACGGTCTGAATCAGCTCCGGTGTCCAGACAATGTTTCTTTTCTTCTTGAATGTGTTCCTATCTGTCAACTTGGATAACCAGTCGAATAGCTCGTTTTCGTAGGTTGCAAAAAATATAGCGTGTATGTCTGACGCGATATGCTTTTCTAACCAGGCTTCTGTGCTTAGTCTCGGACTCCTATTCTCTTTCTTGGAGAACTCCCTTAAGTCTGAATCCAACCACTGGTGGAACTCTTCTCTAGTAGGATGCCAACAGAACATTGACTCCCAGTCGTTTAAACCGGCAACGAAACCATTTGTTGATTGCATGGGCAGACCCGGGTTTACTATACTCAATCAACAACACCCCTTAACTCACTGGCCCTTTCGGCGACAGACCGCAGAGTGATCTGAAGTCTCACCCGAAGTGAATCTAATGGGTTGGCCAAGACTCAAGTGTCTTGGACCAGGTTCTGCACATCCTACTTTTCTTCTCCTCCACTTATGGGTCACAAGGTCAGCTATAGCTGCGCATCGCACATCCCCTTCTACTCGCAGCCCTTTTCGTCGTGCGATTCTTACCCACGTTGCGCAACTTCCACTTACTCACAATATCTCCAACCGTATCGCATCTCCGTGCACCGCGGGACACCCAACCTCTCCTCAGCGCTAAGCCCTCAGCTCGCAGTTTCGCGCACCGCAGCTCCTCTACCGGTGCGATATCGCCTCTCTGCGATATCCTATCACTACGACTTTGCACTCTTAGCGTTGACTGTGTCACGGTGCGAAACTCTACTTCTCAAAAGTTATATTGCGAGTAAACGGTCATTAGAAACAGACGTAAAGGAGTCTTTAAACAGCTTACTAAAATACTTCAACTTATCTCTATCTTCTTGCATTATCATGAGCTGAGCAATACATACATTCACTTACTGCAAGTAACATCATATGCATAATAACTAGTAACAATAAGCAAATACAATCACATTCATACAACACATAACACGCAGATTTAACGTGGTTCACCCCCAGGATGGGAGTTACGTCCACCAAACTGTGCTTCTATTATATATCTTTAGGGAAGTTAGCACAGTCTGTTAAACTGCATATGCAGCGCGAGATCTCTTCTAGATCTCTGGTCTATTTCTATCTCTATATTGCCTTTCTTTCAATAGATCCTTCCCTCTCTTTCCTCTCTGTGGATGGTTACATACAGACTCAAATGACTCACAGACAAGCTAGGTGTCTGGATCATTACAACACAGTCTGTTTGACTGACTCCTGAGTCTACTCAAAAATACTCTACTAACCAACTAACGACTCATCCTACGAGCCAACCAACTGGCTAACTGACTGATTAGCTAACCCTTTACAATACAAAATGCAAGCTTTTATAGGCGGCCCGAAGGTCTCGCCATTACAACACTGTGGGCCTGTCCCAACAGTAAACTCATACCCTAATTAGTGACAGTCGGTCCTCTCTGTCCTTGAGGTAGCCGCTTCCCGTCACACCACATCTCTCTCCAGTCTTCCATGCTTCCCGGCACTGACCATGGGTACTATGCACCGCTTCTCTGCTTTCTGTCCTTCACCTTCAATGCTTGAGCCTCGTTGCTCCTTCTTCTTTATGAGGGTCGTTGAGCCCTCCTGTCTTCCGCCGCTACCTTCAATGCAGTGGTTGAGCTTTCTTCTCTCGGCCGCTCGGGTACCGTTGCCTTCTTGACTTTTCTATCCCAAAAGTCATGGTTTCCGGCTCTGCTCTCCAGCTGGAAACGTGCTACGGCGTCGTAGCTCTGCCTTGTCCTCTTTTCGCCAAAACTAGCAGCTTCTTCTGTAGCTGCGGGACCCTGCTCCAACACAAATCAAAGAACAACTTGAAGTAGTGGATGAAGAAGTATAGAATATAGAAATTGTGATAACCACCTTGAATGGCCTCCCATGATCATGGGATTCATTCATTCGTAGAATGTGTACCAGAAGGAAGTGATTACTTTCATAAGACTCTAGGAAGAGTGCACACAAGAAGAAGCTCAACTCATAATAAGAGAAAGAGAAGATGGGAGCAACTGAAGATCAAGCTCTCACAATCCAAAGAAGATCCCTCAAGCGATGAGGAATACGAAGGACTCAAATATTGAAGAACCTATTATCCATCTTAGCATTTGGATAAGAAATGATGATGTTATGAATGAAGAAGATGATGAAGCTGAAACAAATAAAGATAGCAGTCTACCCACGAAACAAATAAAGATAAGTATTCAATTGTCATTTCATGATATTGTTTTGTTATGCAATTGTTTATATTAAGTTGATGTGTTATACATGATAGAATGTTTGCATTAATGACAGTATACTACTAATATGCATGTGATGGGTAAGTACCTCATGGTGCTATACAACTCTCCATTGCTACTTATCTAGAATGCAACCTCTTTGCTAACATATTGGATTAGTGCACAATCCCAATAATGTCATGGTAGAGATGGAAGGCATCTAGAAAGTTTCCATGAGATATGGATGAATGTTGTATTGGCTAAAATATTTGCATGATTATATCTTTATGCATAAGAATTTGCCATTATGAATATTCCTTATGAAATATTTCTAACCATACAACTAATGCATTTGACTTGTAGGAAAGATCACATACAATCGCCTACAAGAAAATAAGGACGAGACTTGTTCCAAAGAACATGTGACAAATGTTCGAGAAATAATCCAAAATGAAGAATAGTATGACAAGACTTCAAAAGGCCTCAGACACACTCTATTTATGTGACACTATCGAGTGACCTCATTGATGCAGATCCTTCCAGCTATGAAGAAGTAGCCAAGAAGAAAGGGAAGGAGAGTACCAGTTCAAGAAGAATGATGTCTAGGATGCAGTATCTTCAAGTTCCATCATCAAGTAGATGACAACATCATGGGATACAAGGCAAGGTTCATAGCACGAGGCTTATCACAGAAATAAGACATAGACTACAAAGAGACATTTGCAGCCACTAGAAGTTAAGACACATGACAGGCAAACTCATGTGTGCAAATTAAAGAAGGCATTGTACGAGCTCAAAAGGCACCCATGGGATAACACATACATGAGGAGCTTGAAGATCACCTAGAGCGATGAATATCTTAACCTTTGATACAAGGTTGAAGATGAAAGCCTATAGAGGATGACAAGCTCACAGATGGGTGCGAGAAGAACATTTTCAAGATAGAGGATCTCAGTATCCAGTGACCCTAGATGGATACATAGAATATTAGTAGTATAGGAAGCTACTTGTCACTCCAGTACAAAATGTTTCAATACATAGAGTATGAAAGGTAGAGGGAGAATGATGCTCCACTTCAGAGGGAGTGACTGCAGAAGATCTTGAGGTTCGACATGGTATGACAGGATGGACAGCTTACTGATGGCTCTAGGATTTACAGAGAGTAAAGTGGATTCCAACCTTTACTTCAAGGTTGAAGGCAGAATACCAATGATGCTCCTGTTATATGTCAATGACTTGTTCTTGATAGAAAAGAGGAACTCATTAAAGTTGTAAGAAGGAGACTTGCTGCCAAGTTCGAGATGAAGGAATTCGATATGATGCACTACTTTCTAGGCATGGAGATGTGGCAAAATGCGGATGGAATCTCCCCAGGACAAGGGAATTATGCAACGAAGATCCTAAAGACGTTTAGGATGATGGACTGTAAGGCCATGAACACACCTATGGCATTGAACCTAAAGCTATTGAGTGATGCTTCATCAAATTTGGTTGATGCTATGATGTATCGTCAGATGATTGGGTCTTTGATGTACCTGACGAATACGAGACCAGATATTTGCTTTGCTGTGAACACATTGAGCCAGTTCCTGACAAATCCAATACATGTTCACCTTATTGCTTCAAAGCATATTCTGAGGTACCTGAAGGGTACAATTGAATATGGGCTCAAGTATGAAGCGAATCAAAAGATTAACCTAGAGGGTTATGTAGATTTGGATTGGGTAGGCAGTGCCATTAATAGGAAGATAACTTCGGGGTGCTGCTTCAGTATGGGATCAAGTGTGATCTCTTGGTTTAGCAAGAAGCAGTCCTGCGTGGCACTAAGTATAGCCGAGGAAAAATATGTTTTCACTTGCTCGGCTACTTGGGAGACAGGAGCAGTGAAGCTCCAGTTTGTGATCCATATCGAGATCTCGAAAGAGGGAGTTCTAGTATAGCTGGAGAGACAAGTTGTCTGAGAATAAAATCTTGGTGAAGCTCGTAGGTTGATCAGACATAAATGGTACTATAGATTTTCCTCGAATGTAATCGATCTTGGTGAAGCTCGCAGGTTATCCTTGGACGTAATCAGCCCTGATGTGATTCTATGCTAGAAATGGCCAAAGTGAAGTTTGAGTACTTTAGGGAGAAGCTTGGTGTTCTCCAGATCGAGGTTCCTTCCAAGGGGAAGTGATGAGTACTTGTGCCTTTTTGACATGGTGGTAGGATTGGTTCCTCCCATGGTCAGATGTAAGTGCAGAGCCTTTCTGACATGGTAGTAGGATGGGCCTCCCATGGTCAGATGTAAGTGCTGAGCCTTTCCAACATGGTGGCAGGCTGGGCCTCCCATGGTCGAATGTAACTGCTAAGCCCTTCTAACATGGTGGTAGGATTAGTTCCTCCCATGGTCAGATGTAAGTGCAGAGCCCTTCTGACATGGTGGTAGGATTGGTTCCTCCCATAATCAGATGTAAGTGTAGAGCCCTTCTGACATGGTGGTAGGATTGGTTCCTCCCATGGTCATATGTAAGCGCAGAGCCTTTCTTCGGATGGTAGATGGTGTGTCCTACCATGCCGATGGATGTAAGTGTTGGGCCTTTCCTCAGATGGTAGATGGTCTATCCTTCCATGCCGATGGATGTAAGTGCTAGGTATTTCTGACATGGTGACAAGATGGGCCTCCCATGGTCAGATGTGAGTGTTGGGCATGCCTTTCTAACATATATGTTGGATCTGTTCCTCCCATGGTCAGATATAAGTGTTGGGCGGGCCTTTCTGACATGGATGTTGGATGTGTTCCTCCCATAGTCAGATATAAGTGATGAAGAAGATGAAGACCTACATGGAGGCTAGGCCTACAACCAGCATGAAAAAGGGTTGGCTCTGTAGAACTTCCTGTGACAAGTAGAATTGAGAGATAACACCATTTGATCCAGATAGCGGAAGCAATGATGATGATGATCTAGTAATGATCCAGCTTTGATGATGATCCAGTGATGATCTAGCTTCGATGATGATCCAGTGATGTCCATCTTTGATGATGATCCAGTGATGAAGACTTGGGCTAATGAAATGTGTCTAGAGAATACCTTCCTAGTTAAGAGGGAGTGTTGATGTATTTGTAACTTCGAAATGTATTCACTTGTATATTTCATATATTGTATTTCATTGGTCCCTAATGTTCCTATTGAGAGAATCATTAATGTAATCAAGTCATTTCAAGTCATAGAGGTTAACCCTCCTTGTTGATCTGGGGGCAAATTCCCCGCAGTTGTGGGTCACTAGGGTTATTAGACTCTCCTAGAGAAGTCGGCCGTGGTAAGTAATTGTTAAGTCAGAAACTAGTATAAATAGAGAGTGAACCTCTCTATTTGAAACACACACTCACCCAGTTATAGCACATAGGTGAGAGAAGAAGAGCTCACACAAGTGAGAGAGAGAACAGTTGTTGGAGATCATCTTTATGTCTTTGGGTTTTACTGCTGCCATTGGTGCTTAATCTATCTCTGAGGATGTTGCGGGTTTTTCTCTTTTATGCTTTCCCCGAGGAAAATCTTTGTGTCTATTGTCTCTTATGATTGATTGTTGTGCATGTTATTCTCTCAGATAATATCCTAAGATCATATTGTCTAAATGATAAAAATCTAACAAAAATAACACAAAGATACTCTCCAGAAAGACATTCCTCTATTCTAATTTGTTTAAATCAAGCTAAGTGATTTAGTTTGAAAATTTTGAGAGTTTCTCAATTGTGCCTTGAAGTAATGGGGTCCATTGACTTCTAAGGTGGGGTGAATGATCATCATTGTGGTTCACATATAGAGAAGTGCAACCTCTACATGTGCACAACTCATGTAGTACTCTTTCTAGTTGTGACAATCCTTTTTTGAGTTGTGTTATGCTTTATGGTCATGGATTCCAACTAACCTCAATGTCACCAAATGAAACCATACTCAATGAAAATTGAAAAGTAGTAGCCCATGTCAACCATGAATCAATAGATGTTTGCTTTGCTCGATAACAATAACATAGAAATGGGTTATACCTTTATTCATTTTTCTACTATTACGCTTACGGCAGCTCGCGGAGGCTCTGCTAGGGCTTCGGCTCCTTGGTGGCTCCAGCTAGGGCTTCGGCCTAATGCCCCTTCTTGGCTGGTGGCTCCCATGCTTCTCCTCTCGGCGGACCTTCGACGGCTCCTCTCTTCCTTGCTTGCTTTCCCCCATGGCTCCTTTTGTGGATGTTCCTCGTTCTTTCAGTGAGATGGTCAAGCGCATCCTCGGTTCCGGTCCTCCTTTGCTAGTGGTGCATGAATCCCCTGCTCTCACCATTCCTGTCATTCAATATGCTATGGATCATGCTGTGCACTACTCCTCTCATGCTTTGGTTTGCAGGTTTAATGGACTCTGGCCCATGTTATCATATCTACACTCTTGGGTCTCCTCAGAATGGAAGCCTCTCTTAAAAGAGGGAGCCATCATTTGCCCCTATGCAAAAGGGTTTTTTACTGTAATCTTTGTTTTTGTAGAAGATAAGGATCTGATCTATGGCTCTGGGCCGTGGTTCTGGGGCAGCTCGGGTCTGTCCTTGCAACCCTGGTCCCCTTCCTTTGATGCTTCAACGACTGTTATCTCTTCCGCTCCGGTCTGGGTGAGGCTCCCAAATCTTCCACTCCATTTCTGGGGTCTCTCCTCTCTACAATCCATCGGGAATTCCCTTGAAAAGTTTCACAGTAGAAGTCAAGAAACTGAGACTGCCTTCACCACCTATGCCCGGATTTGTGTGGAAATGGATTTCAGTAAAGGATTTCCAGCGAAAATAATCTTGGATGGCAAGGGCTATTCTTGGACTCAAAAGTTAGATTACGAGAAAATCCATTTCAGATGTAGAGCTTGTTATGAGACAGGGAACTTAGCCCTCAACTGCAAAAAAAATCCAGAGAAAAATAAAGAAAGGAAAAACCATCGGAAGCCCACCTGGTGGATCGATGCAAATTCTAACCACCAGTTAGTCTACAAGGACCCGGATCTCCCAAAAGGAACTTCAGATGATGAAAACAATAGTATCTCATCTCACCTTTCGAAGGAAACTCCAACGGATGAAATCAATAGTGAACCAGTTCAGCATCCCACGCAACCCCTCCCTTCCAAGGAAACCGTGGAGCCATCAAAAAAGCCTACCGCATCAAGTTGGGCAGATCAAGCAAACGAAGAAGACCCTCTAAACTCTCCTCATGTTATCCAAGCATCAAGTAAAGTCCAAGAAAACACCAAAGAATGGACGAAAGTCTCAAAAAAGAAGAAGCCCCCTCATTCAAGGCAACCTGTAATAACGCGAAGCCACTCCGGCACGGTGAAAGAGTTCTCGACTTAAATTTTGTAAAGACAACAGTATCAGTCTTTGACAGCTGTCTTTCAAAAGAAATATGAACTATGTATATTTCTCTTCAGTGGTTATGCCACTGCTCTTTTAATTCAATCCATAACCGTTTTTGTCTAAAAAAAACAATAACATAGAAATGAACCAATTCAATTTTTTCTTTTGTAATCAATTTCTCTCCTTTATAAAGGGTATCCTATAAAAGATTACGGAGGTTGGAAAATTTAGAAATATATTTTTGACACTCATGTTTAGGACATTTATCCATGTATATTTTCATTGCGCCGAGAGGCGCATTCTACAACTCGGTATGAGGTAGAAGTGTAATTCCGTGCTCAACGTGGAGATGACACGTGTCACATAAAAAAGTCGGCTTATATATCTATATATATATACAAGTCGGCTTAATAATTAATAAACCTATTTCATTATGATTAATAATGAAAAAAACCTATTTCATTATGATTAATAATGAAATATATTGTATAAAAAACTATTCAGTTAGCCATATAAGTCTCTTGTACTTTCTACAAAATAACCAACTTAGCTGTCCAACTTAGCTGTTTTCACATATGATCTGTGCTATATAATTATCATACCAAGTAGGGATTAAATAGTCTTACAACAAATCAAAATATTGAGCGACTCTAAAATAGCCATAGCCAGAGAACATCCTTGATTTCCCAGCAAATCACAGTGTCTTCTATCTAATAGATTGGCCATGAACTTTACCCCATGTTATTTTATGGTCACAGTTATTAAGTTTGCCACTCATTATATGCTATTACATGCCATTCAAAATAATAATTGACATTTTCAGAGACGAGTTTTCATTTATTAGTACATTCCAATCAATTCTCATCCAACAATGATTGCTATTATTTCAGGTACATTCCAATCAATTTCTTACATGCCAGTTCTACAGAAAAGTTTCCAATCAAACCAGGTAATAAGTACCAGTTTTATACAGAAGGTAATTTGACAAACGCCTCCTTGGAAGTTTATATATGCCCCAAAATTTATAGAATATATTCTAAGAAATCTCACACAATAAAGGCACCTCTGTTTTTCACCATCCCTGAATAGGCCACCTATGAGATGGGTCAGGCAACCAGGAGATCCTCTTCTTAACTTTAACTTTCAATTTGGGCTCCTTTATTTCATGAGATTCAGATTTAGTGGGTTTCTTCTTATGTTTGACTGCAAATTCATCATCAGCAGAGACGTCGTTACGGAACTTGCCTACATTGAATCTCCCACTGAATACTGATACGGACTTCAATTTGCTTCGGCCCCAAGAACTGAATGTGGCCGACCTCTGGACTTTACCTGTAAAATCCTGAGAACTTGCAGCTTCAGTCTCAATGACATAGCCATCTTCCAATCTCATAGATTGGCTGAGATTCTCATACTTGGTGAATCGCATGCTCTGGGAAGATATACTATCCGTGAGGATCGAACTGTCGACATTTCGCGTTGATAACAAAGAGGACCTGCGAAAACTCAAACTCCGTGCTATTTCTTTCAGATGCATTTTGGCGCAGGTTGGTCTCTGTCACAAACAGAGACACCAACACCAACGCCGGCACATTCTACAGCCCAGTATGACGTAGAAGTCTATTTTTGTGCTCAATGTTGAGCTTGACACGTGTCACTTAAAAAGTCGGCTTAAAGATTAAGCTGAACTTAATATCTATATATACAAGTCGGCTTAATATTTTCTCACAAGTGGACATATATATATATATATATATATATGAAACAACACAACTCTTCACACTTCAAAAACGCAGAGCAATTTCAGATTATGTCTAAGATATGGGAATACATGCAGTTTCAGTTTGTGTCTCAAATATGCAGATGTATATTTAATAAATTTTATCAATTACTAGGCTGTAGAAATTACTTTCGATGGTATGTTGAACCACTCGTAACCTGGTCCTCACCAATCCGTTGACATTCGTTAAGACACTTGGAACATTGGATTATTTTGATGTCTCCAGACATGCGTTGGATTCTTGATTATTTCAAAGTCTCTAGAAAAAATGATTCAGGAAGAAGGATGAAGATGGGAGAAGAATAATTGAATCTATTCAACGTGATGAATTTGGGCTAGATGTAGAGCGAGTCATTGAATCTCTTGAAGAAACAACATGCATGTTTGAATCGTTCATTGTGTTCTTTCACAAGATATATATTCCCAAGATTCTCATGTCCTCCCTAAATTGATCCAAAATGCAGATGATTGTGCTTATCCTACTCATGTGGAGCCGACTTTCACATTTATCCTACAAAGAATGAATCATGAATTGGGCTTCACCATTGAAAACATTAGAGCTCTTTGTGACATTGGAAATTCAACAAAAAAAGGCTCCAATGCCTAGATATATTAGACAGAAAAACACTGCTTTTATGTCAATAATTTGGGTAACAGTTTCACCAAAAACTCATTCAAATGGTTTTCATATGAAATTTGATATCACTGAGGAGGAACTTGGCTTCATTTTACCTATACCTTCCCTTTGCAATCTTGATTTGTTTAGTATATATCTAGCCATTGGAAATGAGAAATTAGGGAACTGTTTGGAATACATGCATGGCTATTCATTTTAAATGATCACTCACTGAAAAGACACTGTTGACATCATGGGTGTCAAAATTTGCATATTTTCATCCATCATAATTATTATTTCTTTTCCATTTTAATCTTGAATTATTTAGTAGAGATCTAGCCATTGGAAATGAGAAGTTAGAAGGAACTGTTTTGAATTCATGCATAGTTCTCCCATTCAATTGAGCTCACTTGCAGTGATTATTATTAAATCTTCTGTAATAAAATATAAAAATTATAAACTCTCTGAGAAGTTTCAATATCTTTATTTGAGGCAATAAAAATTCCCTTATTAGACACGGTGACTAATAATTTCATTATGCCTCCAATGAGAAGATTCCAAAGTTTATTTGCATGAACTCTAAAGTCTTTTTTAAATCTCCATCTCTTTGATATATGACTTCAAGTATGGAGTGTGTTGAGCTTAGGAGGATGTCAGATTTTTGGCACATGAGATAATTCAAACATATTTCATTTTCTTAACCATTCGATAAACTGAATAGATGTACAATCCAGTGCATAACGAGAATTTAAGTTTGTATTTAAAAGTTGTACATTATATGTACAACTTTTAGAGAGTGAAAGAGTAAAGTTGGATCTAGGCTGAAAAATCTACCCCAAAAGTTAGATTTCATGAGATGACTCTCGATTTCCACTTCGTTTTGACCAATGCCAAACAATAGATGGTCATCATCCCCACCACCATCACCCACAACTGCAACTAGCTTAGATCCAGCTTTACCCGGCTCTATCATGCACCGAGAGAGATCAAATATTTCGAGGTGCAAACCCTGCTTCAACAATTGCACTCCAAAAAAGGGTTTGCACCTCGAAATATTTGATCCCTCTCGGCGCATGATAGAGCCGGGTAAAGTTGGATCTAAGCTGGTTCTAATTTAATGCAGTTAATATATGAAGAGTTTTAACATTTTCCACACAACTATTTCTTATTTTTTATTGTGTTTGTTTAGTATGTATTATAGGTTGTTATCCCTTCGACAATTTGTTCCCAAACCCCTTCCTAGGAGATTAGATCAATATGAAGGATTATGGAGAAGAAAGAGAGAAAGTAGGTAGAGGAAAAATAAATGAGCCAATAGAAATGCTAGTTTTCAAACAAATAAATCTACCATTGACCATTGCCTCACACTTAAATACATACTGGAAAATAATTCACACAATAAAGGCAAAAACCTATGGCATTTCTTTATCGATTTTGAAAAGGTCTTCAACGTCATCCTCGGAGAGATTCAATTACGGTAGAGGTTGATGGAAACGGGAGTTTTGAATGCTTGAAGGGTAGAAAAACAAAAGTTATATGAGAAGGTAACAACTCAAAAAAAATGTAGAGGTTCTTTTAGAGAGCTTCAATAGTGATATGTTTTTGGCCCTGTATGATCTAAACTATTCAATTTTTACATAGATAAGCTATATGAATAGAAAATAAATAAAGGTTGAGAGGGTTCATTGTAAAGATCTTGTTGTATGAAAATGGAGTAACACTAATAGTCAGGAAGCTACACAATCTACAAGGTCACTCAAAGGCCTTATAGTCCTTTTTCACAAAGGTTGGAATGAATTTAATGGACACAAGCAAAAGCTAATATAATAAATTTTTTGGTAAAAAGTTAACAAAACAACCGCAAATTGACTCTAAAGGTGAGCTATTAGAGATACCAAAAAATTAAATATTTGGGATTATTTTTTAAAGAGAATCTAAGGGGGAAACATGCACAAGAAAAACACTACAAGGAGGATGGAAAGCATTCTTCTTGTTGCAAAATATATACAAGATAATAGGGTTTGGGATTGGAAAACATCATGCTCCTTTTTCAAATACTCATAACCCCAATACACTTTATGGATGTGAAATATGGGGACTTAATCTATCCATAAACATGTGGAATTGGGTTGAGTTAGTGGAAGAAGTTGTCTAAGAGTAAAGAATAATGGTTTTTATGAGATATTACCATACCCTATAGAAATAGAGGCACTAAGAAAATTTATTATGTACAAAGAAAAGACGGTGTTAATGGACAACAATGAGATTCTTCTTAAAATAGCCAAGATGCAATAAAAGGAGGAATAAAACATGGAACAAACAATGCATAAATGTTTGAAAAGTGGGATATATAACAAAGTAGGTACCTATTAAATAAGAAGGAATCGAAAAGTGACATACAATAATTCTACGTGGAGGGAATATAGAAAATAGACTAAAAGACAACAACAAGCTGACATAGAAAACTTCAACATACAAAAGGATATCAAATTGAAAGACAACTCGAAGATTAAAATATCATGGTGTAAAAAATAAGTATTAGCACAACTAAGGACTAACTCACACAAGTTGAGATGAGAAGAAGTAATATGGGAACAACCCATGGAGCTATGTCCATGTTGCATGAGGATATTTCCCTTGCATAATCAAATGCTTCAACTTATATCTTGAAGGGGATGAGATAGATCTAAAAGTGCCAAGACATGCAATACATATCTTCTACTTCACTTGATCCAAGGGAATGTTTGTTTCTTTAAATTCCCTATCAAGCACTAGTTGAGTGGCCACATTAGGTGTGATAACCATGGAAAAAATATTTATAGAACTTCACCATATACCCAATAATCCATGAAACTCAAGTTTCTTAGGTTGAAACCAATTATCTATAATGTCCAAATTTAAGGATCTAACTCCCTATCTAAGAATTATTAATCTGAGGTAGTGAATGGATGCCATTGCAAATGAAAATTTGGATAAATTTATCCACAACTTATGCCTTTGGAATGTTTTTAGTACTTTATTAACCTATTGGAGGTGTTCATTTCAGGATTTAGTGAATATTAGGAAGTCGTCAATGTATGCTACTACAAGTTGATTCAAGAAATATTTGAATACATCATTCATCAATCTTGTAAATGTAAATGGGGCATTTGTAAGACCTAAAGGAACCATTAACAAATCAGATATCACTTCCTATATTTGAATGTGATCATCCAAACACCTTTAGGGTGTATTGGAACTTGATGAGATATGTGCTTGAGATCAATATTAACTAACTATTGGGCTCCCTTAAGTTGATTGAAGATGTTAACAACAGGAGGTAGTGGGTATTGATTCTTCATTATTATCTTGTTAAAAACTCTATATTCTATACAAATATTTCATGTATCATCTTTCCTGGACACTAATATGCCACAAGAGGAATATTGTGGTCTAATATTTCTGATTCCCATGAGCTCTTGTATATGTTGGTGAATTTCATGATTCTCCCATAAAGATTTACAATGCAATGGACTATTGGGAAATCATGACCCTGGAATTGTTTATTTTTTAGCAAATATGACTCGGATTTGAACTTTAAAACCTTAATTACAGAATCACTAAACACTGGAATCAATAGAACATTCAATCACACAAATCATTTATCCATAACACAAGGCGTACCCTGGAAAAACCCTCAAAATAACGATGATGAAAAACCCAACAATTCTTTAGAGTATAATAGATAGATTGCAGGGAATGACTTTTATACAATAGCATATTTCTTGATAAGAGAGAACAAAAATCAATAGAGAATAATTATCAACTATATGAACTTATCATGTTCCCAACACATTAATAATAAGTCATAATCCATGCCATGCATACAATAGATAATGGTTGCATGCATACATGCATTACAACTTCAAATTGTCCTTTTGGAAAATTAATATGGTATATAGGAAATATCATCATGCATAACCAATGTGACATTCCTTTCATCTTGACATTCACTGATGTTGAACTTGACCTCAGAGTGAACTCACAATCTAACTGGAAGCTTGATCACTTAATTAGCAGGTTAACATAAGTGTCAATGTGATTTAACTCAAGTGTTATCATGAAAACACTTTATAACTGAAGTGTCGTCTTTTGATTAACTTAAGCATTGTCTTTTAGTTTAACTAAAGTAAAACACTTTAGTTAACTATTCCATATTTCCTAACACTTAGTTAACTTATATTAACTTTAATCATGTTGATTGATGAACATCGATCTCTTCTTTACTTAATTGATTGCATATATTAATATTTCAACTGATGCTATAACTGAAGCACTAATTGAGTCATATATAATTAACTGAATCTTTATAAGTCGAGTTCACTTAGTTATTGGAATTTTGATTTCTCTTTCTCTTTATCTCGTTATTGATTATCTCTTTATCTTTACTCTTATTGCATGGTCTATGTGTTAACATTAATCATCTATCATATCATATTATACTCAAAAGAATTGTCACATTTAATGATCATATTATATTACTCTCGAACCATATAGTCATATGCTAAAGTAATTCACTTGAGAGGTGACCAATCTCTAGAGGATACTTATCCATCTTGAATGACCATGGTTAGTAATATATCACATAACGTTTATGCTTCACCTTGTAAATCATTTCACCTCTATAACTGGAGGCTCACCCCATGGGTACCCACTATACTCTAGGTGTCCGCATGAGAATCATGACTTGATATTACTCACAAGTCCACCTGATAGGGTAACTTCTATGAGAATCACTGAATTTATATTACCCACAAGTATGAATTGATATTACCCACAAGTATACAACCTTGGTATTACTCACAGGACCTTACAACATCATCGCCTCAATCATATGAGGATATAAGACTTGATATTACTCACAAGTCTCCAGCCTTGATATTACTCACAAGAATTTAGTCATCCTTAGGTTCACCCTAATGAATCTACTCCAAGTTATTGAGTCCAACTCAATCTCTCTACCTCAACACACATGAGGCCTAATATTGGTTACACAAGATTTGGCTTGGAGAATGAATCATGATGATATACATTTAACACTCCCTCTTAGCGAAGGAGGCATTCTCTGTTATACCAAGCATTTCTTGGAAGTACCTATACTTCGTCACAGACAACGACTTTGTTAACACATCTAGATTCTTGCAATATGCTCTTCAATATCATTGTATTGAATCTCTTACCTTTCTGTACCATGTCTTCGATGAAGTGAAACTTCACCCCAATGTGTTTTATCATAACACATAGGGTTCTTGGAAATCCATAAACTCAATTTTTTAACCCAGTTGGGTTAAAATATTGAGAATTTCTCTGTGATATTTCCATCTTCTACTATCTCGAGAAGTTCTCTATGATATTCCCATTCTCTGTAATGTTCTCCAAGGCCTGATCACTTTCACAATGATTTCATATTCTTTTCTTTATACCACAATACCCCACTAACCAACTATGTGGCTATATAACCTCTCCAAGAGGTTTGATTGTTCCTTGGTAGTCCAGACTATAACTCTTTTTGAGTATCTGATAGTCTCTGAGACCTTGACTATGTCTCTACTCATGTGGACTCACTCAACAAGAGATTTCTACATCCATGGTTGTCTGAGTCATATACCATGACTTATCATAGCTATGTGCAACTTAGTGGATTACATGTTGCATGACTTTAACAGATTCATGTACCACCACATAGCTAGACTAAGTCATATACACTTGTATGGCTAACCAGTGTCTAACCCATGTATCACTTCATGTCTTACTGGTGGGGAGAATTCCTGAGTCATATCCCATATGACTAACTGGTGGGGACTTTATCTGCTACTAACTATGGAGACACATCAATACTCCCTCTTAACTATTGGAGTATTTTTATATTACACCAAGCTCATCCTAGATAGAGGCTTAGTAAATATAATAGAAATTATTCTCATATGTGGATATGTACTGGAGTTTTATTGTTCCTTTATATACCATGTCTCGGATATAATTAACTAGGAACCTATTGAATCTTATACTGTGCTATATATGGAGCAACATCTCTGATGTGATCTTTCTTAATCATTGCACTAGTCATAATCCTTATATCCTTGAAACTATATTTCACTGACCGAGACATATCTGAGTTCACATCCTCTCGTACCTTGTAGGTACTATAACACATTCTTTGTATGAATTGCAAAGCACATAAAAGGTATTGGTACTAACCAGGTACATTGCAACTGTCTTTGAGATCCTTCAAATCTAAAATAAGAATCAGATTTCATCTTCATATGTGTGGCCATGGACTTATATTCCATTGCCCTGAATCCCTTCAGAATCTCTATTGATGATTTTCCTTAACTGAGTAAAATCTTATCTTGTTCCTCCCCACTTATAATCGCAAGAATCATGCCAAGATTCTTGAATATTGTACTCTACTTCCTTCCTAATATGAGTACCATGCAGATATTTTCTGTAACTAGAAGTTCATCAACCAGTTTTACTAGTTCTTCTCGATCTAGTGAATCTAGCTTCTCCCTCTCACTATTTAGGAGGTGAGAATCATAATCTGGGTCCTTCATCACGAAGACTCATGCTCCTTTATACATACATGAATGTAACTAGGATAAATTAAATACCTATAGGAATCTTCTAATCTAGATTAGGGCTTCTATTTTGGATAAATATTTCATGGGGACTTCTTCCATAAAAAAATGGAACCTTCTGATATGCTCCTAGAAGCTTCCCGCTTCACATCATCATGCTTTCTTTCAGTATCTTCCATTGAAATGACTCCTTATTCAATGCATGTCATTATCCACTTGTAGGACATAGCATATGGTCTTTCCCTACAAGACAAATTTAGTCAATTTATTAGCAACCTTGCATAATCTAGTCATTTTAATACAATGACAAATATCCCACACAAACATGCAAACATTTTAACCAATGTTTAAGTATATCCATATCTCATGAAATTTTAATCACATGAATACTTCAATGTAATTTTAATGGTTCACATGATTATGTACACATATTAATTAGTGTTTCAACATAACCCAATTCATATATCATGTAATGTTATGCAACCCTATATTCTGTTTTTATAAAGCATAACATGTAATTTCATGAGATTTATTATATGTTAATAAAAAACAGACTATATGCTCAACATGTTATTCCATTACATACTTCCTAATTCTAAGAATTTAGATATCTTTATAACTGTAATGAAACACATTCAAAACCCTTTAGATATGATTTATAAAAGAATATGATAATAAGAACGCAAATACTTATTTTTTATTGTTTTGTATGGGCTCCCTCTTGATCTTTGCTTCCTTGTGGAGATTACTAGAGTCCCTAGATCTCAATCTTCTTTATTCAATTCAACCTTAACTCTACAAATCTACTCTCATGCAATAGGTAGCGAATCTCTGAATGGGGATTAGGGTCCCAAAACTGGAGCGAATGCTCTCTCTGCACTAAAGGAAATATTCCTTCTGACAGTCATCATTCTTTTCTTCGGATGATTTCTTTAGAGTAGGTTCATATTCTTCTACTGTCGTAAATGCATGCAATTTTCCTTGATTAATTTTCTTTTCATGGAACTCTCTTGTATAATGGCCCTTCTTATGACAATAGAAACATCATACCTTTGCTTTATCAAAGTATTTGTTGAACTCCTTCTTCTTTGAATGAAATTACTTCTTTGGAGCGAATGGCTTCCTCGCTTTCTTCATTCTTATAGTGAGGGCAAGAGTTTCTTCCTTGGTACACACTGAATTGCTTTGGATTCGTCCCTCATCTTGGAGGCAATCATGACACAACCTCTCGAAGTTATGTTACTCTTATCGGTCATTTACTGCAATCAATAATGTCTCTCATGTGGATGGGAGACTATCAATGGCGGTTTGAAGAATTTCATCTTTATCTACTGCAACTCCGATGCTGACAAGATGGTATCTCACCTAAGATATTTTGGTGAATAATGATGCCACAAAATCATCCTTCTCCATATTTAGGTTCCAGCACTTATTCTCCAAAGCCCTCTTTTGGCTCAATTCCTTCTTCTCATATAGATTCGTGAGTGTATCAAAACACTCCTTATCGGTCTTCAATGGGGTGCTCACATGCATGAGATTATCCTTTACCGAATAATAGATGATCTGTTTGTACTTTGCTTGATTGTTCTTGAAATTGACTCACCCTACATCATTTGAAGTCTCCTCCATCACTAAGGTCCCGCAGGCATCTAGGTCATGCTTCTCAAGACTGTTTAACACCCTTGCCTTCCATATGTTGAAATTGGAAGTACCCTAAAGAAGGTCTTCTGGTCGGGCATAGATCGATGTCATGGCTCTCGAACTTTGTTCAACTCCTTAGAATCACATAGGATTCTAGTTTCTTACATAAACTTATCACCTTCATGCCCTGAGCTCTGATACCATGTTGATTTTTTAGCAAATATGAAGAGCTTTGAAATTTAAAACTTTAATTGCATAATTATTGAACATTGGAATAAATAGAACATTCAATCACACAAATCATTCATCAAAAACACAAGATGTACCTTGTGAAAACCCTCAAAATAATGAGATGAAAAACCCAACAATTCTTCGGAGTATAATAGATAGATTGCAGAGAATGGATTTTACACAATAGCAGATTTCCCAATAAGAGAGAACGTGACTGAGCAATAGAGAGTAATGATTAACTATACAAACTTTCCATGTTCCCAACACATTAATAACAAGTCATAAGCCCTACCATGCATACAATAGTGAATGGATTCATGCCAATCATGCATACATGCATTACAACTTCAAATTTATCTCTTAGAATATTAATATGGTACATAGGAATTATCATCATGCATAACTAATGCACCATTCCTTTCATCTTGAAATTCAATGATGTTTGACTTGACCTTAGAGTAAAATCGCCATCTAACTAGAAGCTTGATCACTTAGTTAACATTCTAAAACAAGTTTCAATGTGCTTTAACTCAAGTGTCATCATGTAGACACTTTATAACTAAAGTGTTGTCTTTTGATTAACTTAAGTGTCGTCTTTTCGTTTAACTAAAGTAAAACACTTTAGTTAACTATTCCATCTTTCCTAACACTTAGTTAACTTATTATTAACTTTAATCATGTTTATTGATGAACATTGAGATCTTCTCTACATAACAGATTGCATATATTAATATTTCAAGTGATGCTTTAACTGAAGCACTAATTGAGTCATACATAATTCACTAAAGCTTTATAATTTAAGATTTATAAGTCGAGTTCACTTAGTCATTGGCAATTTGATTTCTCTTTCTCATTATTTCTTCGTTGCTTATCTCTTTATCTATACTCCTACTGCATGGACTATGTGTTAACATTAATCGTCTATCATAGTATATTATACTCAAAAGAATTGCCACATGTTATGATCATATTATATTACTCTCGGACCATATAGTCATATGCTAAAGTAATTCACTCTAGAGGTTATCAGTCTCTAGAGGAGACTTAATAGCTTTATCCATCTCGAATGACCATAGTTAGTAATATATCACACAACATTTATGCTTCACCATGTAAAGCATTTCACCTCTAATTAAAGGCCCACCCCATGGGTACCCACTATAGTCTAGGTGTTCGCATGAGAATTGCGACTTGATATTACTCATAAGTCCACCTCTATAACTGGAGGTTCATCTCATAGGGTACCCTATTTGAGAATCATTGACTTAATATTACCCAAAAGTATGACTTGATATTACACACAAATCTACAACCTTGATATTACTCACAAGACCTTACAACATCACCACCTCAATCATATGAGGATATAGGACTTGATATTACTCACAGAGTCTCCAACCTTGATATTACTCACAATACTTTATTTATCCTTAGATTCACCCTAATGAATCTACTCCAAGTTACTGAGTCCAACTCAGTCTCTCTACCTAAACACACATGAGGCCCAATATTGGTTGCACAAGATTTGGCTTGGAGAATGACTCCCGATGTTGTACAATTAACAAGAATGAGTCAATTCCATGTTTTGTTGAGCAATGCAATGGTACTCATTTTAAGTTCTCAAATAGGTAATTGTACTACTTCAAGATTGCATCAATTTGTAGTTGTTTCTATGCATCTCATTCACTTTTATTTTGTAGTGGTAATTAACATGTGCCAATGGATTCTAATTTCCTTACTGGTCTAGCTATGAGGAAAACACACTTATGAAAATGATCAATTACCCTATCCTACTTGGTTGGAATGACTTTCACATTTGAAATGGAGAGGATTCCGTGATAATGAATGTACAACATGCAACTTGTACATGTTGCTTTTATGGTTTGGACTCATGATTCCCATTTCAACCCCAAATGTAGGGTTCTCCAAGGATGTCGTCACATACTTACAATGACTCAACATCACATAGGACCTCATCCTAGAATGTATGAATAATATATGACAATGCATTGTTTATTGACCAATTTCCTCCCCTTTTTGCATTCATTCAAGGGTACAAGGATGAGGCTAGTCAATGACTTTAATTCTTAGTATTCATGCAATTTTGGAGAGATGATGTTTTTCTAGCTTCCACTATCAATGATAATATGCACTATTCATCTTTTCACCCAAAACCTATTAAGAAACAACCTCTCCCATTCTTCTTTGTATTTTGGTGTTGAGGCAAGTAGTTGTTGTACTTTCTCTATCATGATAGAGAGTTGCATGGTTGTGACATGCTCAAGAAAAATATTGCGGGATTGTATAAATGGTGTTGTGCATGTTTCCTTGATATTATCTACATGACATGTTGGAAGTTCATGATTAGTATGAGTCAATGTTCTTACCCATTCCGTGATCATGATTAACTATGCATTCTTAACTATTCCTTCAAGTGAGTTGATGTTGATGATAATCACATGTATCCTTTTTGGAACCAATGGAAGATTAAGGACCTTGATTCTAGAACTTCTTATTCCAATGGAACTCACCTTTACCTTTTTCTTTATATATAGCATGTTTGGACTTGAAAAATCTTCTATTGACATAACTATTCAAGTTCATAGTTTTGCCCTTTGTTTGGAGCCAATGGAAGATTAAAGCCCTTGATTCTAGCACTTATGATTCCAACGGAACTCACTTTTACCATTTTTCTTTATATATAGCATGTTTTGACTTGGAAAATAATCTATCAACCTAACTATTCAAGTTCTGAGTTTTCCTTTTGTTGCAGCTCTTGATCTTTTATTCCGACTTTGTTGCAAATCAATACACATCTCCCAAAGTGTTAGTGGTTAATAAATCTAGTTTTTCTTTCATGTATCTATGTAGGCATGCCTTGAGTTTCATAATTCTCAAGCATTTAGGCTTCTATCATCCACTTTAACTAACATCCATTGATATTTTGCCATGGACTTTGGGAAAAAGTGGCTTGCTTCTAGTGAGATCTCTCACATTGCATGCATTCATCAAGGTGTCTTATGAGACAGAAATTATCTTTCAAGGTTTCCTTGAGTTCTTTCCATGAGGTATATGTTGTTTCACTTCTTTGTGTTGTTTCATGAAATAATCTTACTACGAAAAATGCATCTGGGTAAAATTTAAGAGTTGCAAATCTAATCTTCTCTTCATTAGAAATTGATTCACAACAAATTCTGATTCTAGTTCTTGTAACCATACATCTATGGCTTTGACATCAATATATCCTTTAAATATAGGAATTTCAATATGTATATTTACTCTCATTGGGTTTCTTCCTCCAAATGGTGTGTCAACTCCATGATTGACATTTCGATGGTGATTATCTCCAAGAGTGAAGCATCTCATTAATTATGCAAACTAATCATATATTTCATCTCTTAATCTAAATAATACTTTGTCCACTACGTGTTGTATCTATGTTAAGGCACTTGGAGGCCTCCCATTGTATTCCTAGTTTGACAAGCATGATTGTAGTATGAGGTGGATGATGGTATAAGCTTGAAATTCTGATGTGTCAAATGCATCAACACTAGCATACAATTCTTAGGCTGGGGTTACACAATAATGGAGGAGGATGATAGAATAGTATGAGTGGAAAATTTTAGGCTAAGAGGTTCTAACTTTGATTCCAATTGATCTAATTTCCTATGGAGAGATCGTGGGATAGATTGTTGAAGGGCTAACAACTTATTATGTCGACTAGATAAACACAAGCAACAAAATAGGAAACCATTGTGTGGAAAATGTTAAACTATGTTTTTGTTAATTGCATTGAATTACAAGGAAAATATCTATCATAATATCTTTGATAGGGGTATAAACAAATTATTCATAAATTGTATAACCTCCTTAACCTTTATGATACATTTTAAAAATGAGAGAAATTGAATATAAGCCAGGAACTTAATCAATTCGACTCTGTGTTATTATCAATGAGTAAACTAGACATCACTTCACTCATGGTTGACCTGTGTTGCCACCTATTGGATTGAATGAAGTGCAATTGCAATTGGTGGGCTCGTAGATGGATTGAATCTGCCACCATAAATCATATCGCAACTTGAAAAAGGAATGTTGTGACTGGACAGGGTATTATAACAATCACACACTTCTATTTGGAATGTGTAGAGGTTGCACTTATTTGGATGTGAGGTGTGATGTTGACCACCTATGATCTTATCAAACACTATATTAACCATGATGGTTTTATAGTTCCCCATGTTGTTTTTTCCTCCCTCCTTGAATATGAACAAAACAAGGGATTTTAACCGATTTCTTAGAAACCCCTCTTTGACCATCTTAGTGAGAAGGTTTACAATGTGTTGGTAGAGGGATTCCTTTCTCTTTTTATTACATTATGGTTATATATCCCTTCAATGTTTTTTTTCTCCTCTTACAACTATCCTTTTGATACGCTCTTACCCAAAATTGTTTAATCATGTAGCAAGAGTTTAGTTTGATTTAGAACTCTGATTAATTATATGACAAACTAAGTTCATTTTTTAAACAAAAACGGGTAATGATTTTCATATAAAGATTGATTCAAAATCAACGTAAAAAGAAGAATTGCATAAGGATTGTCCCAAAAGAATAAGTGAGTTTAAATACTCTGTTACATCTAGAATGCCATGAACATTCATCCAAAATTGCAAAAATCGTTTAGATATAATGCCAGAGAAAGTACTAAAGATCCTTATAAACTGGCCTAGAACTAGCTTGCAGAAAAAACACAAAGATAAATATAAAGAGATGAAGAAAAACAACCAATCAAATTCTCATATAATTCAACATCTTCATTCATAACTTTAGAATTCGAACTAGATATGAGCACAAGAAAAATTGTTTTCCAGAAAGAACCACCAGAGTCCTTGCTATTATTGAGATAAGTAGTTTGAGATATTTGAACTACAAGAAGCTCCTTATGCGTGTCAACATACTTTTCTATTTTTTCAACCTTTAGCTTTTGTCCAACAAAACTCTCCTCCATAGATTGTAGACGAACATCCATATTAGTGACTTGAGTTATATTATGATTCACCTGTTGTTCTACATCTTCTAGATTCCTAACAGTAACCTGAATTTCTTCAACTTGGGCATCCCAAGCTTGGGTATTTCCTTCAATTTCCTCAAGACGAATTTCCAAACCAGAGGAGAAGGTGGTTAAATTAACGATATCCTCCTCAACATTTTCAATTTTAGAACCCAAAGTCCAACACACAATATCTATCCAACATTCTCGCTAGGACTTCATCGAGATCATTTGGATATGAATGTAATTTATGTCAACTCTAGTCTCCTTCATACCGTCATAGAGTTCAAGTAACATTTGGTCTTTATCCATTTTAAGATAAAATATTATGTTATGAAGTCAGGAACCCACATAATAACCATTAGAACAAGCAACAACAATAGAGTAATGTCTCACGTTAAGCACAAGCCTACATCTCATAGTATTCTCCACAAAAGCACCAAAAACAAACACAACGTAAGAATGCAAATTCTCACTACTACCATGGTTTTTAATAGTAGGACTAAGTCCATAATCTGACCAGACAATTCCCACAATTCTTTGACGGAGATAATCCATACCAAAATAGCTATCAAGACCCAGAACAACAACACAAAACAGACTACCGCAGCACTAAAAAGCTGGGTTGAGGCCTAAATATAGACTTACCAAAACTAGGGTGTCCTCCGAACTGAGATCCTCGATTTCCTAGGTCCAGGAGAGGAGCGAAAGTGTCATGATCTCTCTAGGGTCTAAATACTAAATTGCTCCTCACTACATAATTCACAAATAAACCGAAACTATTTCCCCAAGGAGCAGGGGAAGGTAACGTATCTCTCAAAATCCTGATCATGCATTCAAGGAAGACATAAATATTTGCTACCCTCACTTCCAATCTTGACAAAGGTAAAATTGAATTGCAAATTCTTCATTAATACCTCGCTCAACTTGAGAAGAAGTTATATATCCGATAGGTCTAGAATCTTCGCATAACCAGTTGGTAAGCATACCAAGGCATGTGAAATGAATTGGAATGTCCTCCCAACATTTACACGATACCTTGCAAGATCACAAGGAGGATGATGTGAGCGCTTGTCAATCCATCGAAAATCAAAACGACGGTGGGGAGCATTTAAAACTATATTGATGTAATAGAACAAGAAATAGATCAGGGAAGCCAATGTTGGACATGTGAAGCCCCATTCAAGCTCATTACCGCACAAGGAAGACAAGTTGCTTCCTTTGCCAATATATCTGCAAGTCCATTGTGTTCCCTCCAAGCATGGAAAATTTGTATGCTTCTAAAGCACTACAGAAGGGTCTCAGTACGAGAATGAAGATGCCACAAAGCCTGCTCTCTAAGCTTAAAGATTTGACAGAAATGAGAGACTATCAACAAAGAGTCCCTAATCATAACAATAAAATGAATTCCCAATTCTTTAACTTGTTCCAAACTTAATAATAAAACATATCTCTTAGCCATCCAATTGTAAAAAGTAATACCCAATCCTCAATATATGGTTGCTATTATACTTCCTCAAGTATCAAAGAAAATTCCACCATTCCTACCCACCTAAATAACAAACTAAGCTCATTATGAAGTGAAGAAAACTTTAAAAAATCCTTAAAAACAAAATTTCATAATACACAAAACTTCAATTATAATAATGCACCTCCTACGAGTGTTAACCATCAAAGTAAAAGCATATCCATGTAGCATAAAAAGTAGCCATGATTTCTCCATGATTGTCGAGCCATTACGAACGGGCATTTCTTCTTTTTGTAATTTCAGAACGAGGAACTAAATATGAAGGTGATTTTAAGTTAAGTTTTCCTAGGTTACATTATTAGTTGTCTCACTTTTTAAAAGTTCCACTGGATAGTAAAAAGTTACTTCATTTTATCACATGCTTTTGCATTGGTCTTAAAGGTTTCTGTATCTATGGTCTATGGTTTTGTTCTTTCAAAGTACATCAGTATCTTAGGTTTTGGTTGCTTCTCATAATGGAAGTGAAGTGGGACAGTGTCCTTTTTTATTAAAAAAACATGGGATTTGACCACATATTTTGCATTATTATTCAATTAGTGTTTACTCATTAATATGACTTGACTCACACTTCCAATTTAAATCTTACATCATCATCATTAGAAAAGTGTATCAACCACAACCTTGAATATACCAGGAGGTTATTAAACCAATCATTTAATTAAAAATATAAAGAAATTCTCAAGTATGAGTGGGTTATAAATTAAAGAAATTATAAAGTTTTAAATATTATTTTTTACATGTTAAATTTTGCTAGTTTATTTGGTTAAGAAGTGGGTATTTTTAGAAAGACGATTTAGGTTTCTTTTAGAAAAGACACCTAAAAATCCATTCATGTTAAGGGTTGATGTGCCCAAGCCCGTTACAATTACAAATAACGGACATTTCTTACCAAAAAAACCATTTCTCTCTATTTAAAAGATATTTTATAATCCCCAAATATCGAAGGAAGTTGACTGGTTTCTAACTTATCTAAAAATTAAGCATGTACGATTCCATGAAGAATCATAAACTTGAAACACAAGCCTCTAAAGACCGAATTGACATTCCATGAAATGTGAGGGAAGCTGACAACAAAATAATCTTTAGATAAAGCAAAGTCAAAGAAAAAAATATTCCTACAAAATCCGTTTGGTCATTCATTTCTGCTAGTTTATATGCTTAAATTTAGGGAATTTAAAAGTCCACACATTTTGAATTTATGAACGGTTAGACCGGTAAAATTATCAGTAGTTTGCTTGCGGAGAAATCGTGAAGAAGTGGCCATTGAGGGCTAAGGGCTTACCAACCACTCTGAATCCTAATTTTAGGGCGTCAAAACTAATAATCAATCATAATTATAAAAAATATGACATGGTATTAGACAAGCTGCGTTTATCCCCACAGTGTTGGACACTGGTTTCTCAGAGCACGGAACCTAATAATCATTTTAAGAGTGGCAGTCCATATCAGAAGACTATCAAGAAACGTTAAAAAAAAAAGAATTATAGATTTCCTTCGGTCGTTTCAAGGTTGGATCTTGGAAGGCTTTAAACTGTTGGCTTTTCATTGGAGAAAACACTTTCTTCCTTCACATGTAAAATCCTGAAGTTGCGGGGAACGTCACTTGGAAATGCTTTTTAACCTTCGTATTATAAAAGTGGGCAATTCCATCCGCTTGCATGGATCTGACCTCGTGATTTGCTTTGCTATGCTTCTTGTTATGTGTGCGCGTCTCCCATCTCCTTCTGAGAAACGAGTACACCGTCACAATTCCTTTTCTCTGCACAACACGTCATAGACGACTACAGCTCCTTCAGTCAAAAGCCATTTCTTGTGTGTAACTCGAGGTCATGTGGGCGATCCTTCACTTCAGTTTTTGAGAGATCTGACAGGCTGAAGTGCTGGTTTCCACATTTGGGTTGACTTCCATTAATCCTAGATCTTGCTCAAAAGGTTAATTTACTTCAAATGAGCTGTTAGTTTCGGAAAATTCAGAGCTCTGATCGGATTTGCAGGATACCCAATTGTTGTTTTGCAGAGAAACTGGGGCTTAAGTCAGACAATGATTTCACAGACGGTTCTGTAATACAGGTATGGTTTGTTTCTAACTAGGTTTTAAACTATTTTTTGATATGATTTTATTAGGTTCAGTGCAGATTGATGAGTGAATTGCATATGGAGATCATCTTTATATGGGTTCTCAGATGTGATACCAGCCCTGATTGCAGTGGTGTAGCTTATGTTTGTGTCGTGTTTGCTATGCATGTTGAATGGAATAGATATTGCTGGATGGTTTATGCAGGGCGTTGAATTGGGGTTGTGGGGTCAGAAGTGAATTTGCAGAATGGGCAAAGCTACCAGATGGCTCAGAAGTTTCCTTGGAATGAAGAAAGAGGGCAGACAAACTCAGCAATGCCTTCCTCCTTACAGAGATGATAAAAAGGAGTCAAGGTTAGATGTTCCTGTAAGTAGCTTATCGCTATCTAATTTCACTGTGTCTAGCTACTCTCAGCTATGTTTTGGTTTCTTTGATCATTGTGGGTGCCTAATAAGCATAGAGTTAAGTTTGAGCCCTGTGGACGAAGGGTCTTGGTTAAGCATGGATGGTGATATTGCCCACTAAATTCACCAGAGATATTTGTTTTGCCCTTCTCGGAGAACATATTGCATGTGCTTTTTAGCAAAAAGAGCTTCCTGAGTGTTGTAAGCTGGCTACACTACACTGTGAAAACAACTTGTAAAAAAAAATGGGGCCCTGAATTATGTCAATGGCTTATTTTAATCATGTTATGTAATGTATATACCTTCTGTCAATTATATGATGATTTCTTTTAGTTTGCAGCAGGTGAAGACAAAGGTGAAGGATAAACGTAGATGGAGTTTTGGAAAATCTTCCAAGGGGCGCAGTTCAACAACAGTTTCAGGGCCAGAGCACTGTAGACAGTCAATTTCAGAGTCGAAGGCCTCGTGCGATGAGTATAGTTTCGGAGCAAGGAATGAACAGAATAAACATGCCATAGCCGTGGCAGCTGCAACAGCTGCATCTGAGTATAGTTTCGGAGCAGAGAATGAGCAGAATAAGCATGCCATAGCCGTGGCAGCTGCCACAGCTGCAGCTGCAGATGCAGCTGTTGCAGCTGCCCATGCAGCAGCAGCTGTTGTGCGGTTAACGAGCGGTGGGTTTCCCTTGGTCTGTGAAGGACCCAGCGAAGAAGAATATGCAGCTATTAGGATTCAAACGGCGTTCAGAGGATACCTGGTTTGTGCTAAGGCTATTGTTGTTTTTAATTGCATACTGTTTTTGTAAAGATGATAAATATCACGAGTCTGACACTGGAAACTAAATTTGCAGGCAAGGAAAGCACTGTCTGCTCTCAAGGGTTTGGTCAAATTACAGGCATTGGTTCGTGGACATATCGTGAGAAAGCAAACAACCGAAACACTGAAATCTATGCAATCCCTTGTTACGATCCAGGCTAAAGTTCGTGCTCGTAGTCTTCGAATGTCTGAAGGAGGGCAGGCGGTTCAGAGGAAACTTATGCAGAGACGCCACCAAGATTTTCGTCCATGGAGATCATGTGTAAGAACTTCCATTTCCAATCATGGTAGTAGGATCCATTTTCAGCCAATATATCCCAACATTTGTAAGGCAAAGCATACACAAATGAATGTGTATACTCTGTAGACTGTATCTTATATGGTGTAGGCAAATTTTGTCTACTGTTTTCTGTTTCTTGTGAATATGAGAGAAACTAGAATCAATACCATTCCAACCTGCTTTCTTTCCCACTTTGTCCTGCACTTGTGGTGCAGATCTTCCTCCATCTAGACTACCTTCAGTTTCGCTTTCCTTGTATCTATATGGCAATTGTTTGCCTTTCTTATTTCCTTGCACATTAAGAAGAATGTTTTAGCTGCCAAAGTTCTTGAAGGTGTGTGTTTCGTTGCACAGAAAAGAAGGAACCCAAGCACTGGTAGTTTGAATGAACTGGAAGGAAAGCCACAAAGCGGACAAGATGCTACAATGAAATCTGGGAGAGAATTATTTAATGTTTTCCCTCAGCGGGTAAGTATGACAATATCAAATATCTAAGAGACTCTCTTACAACATATTCTTTATTTCTGGGTCAGAATCCCCTTCTGCTGCTGCTGGTCTTGGAAGTAAAACTGAAGAGAACAGCAACAATCCAGAATTATATTTTTTTTTTATGTGGACAATCTAACTGCCATTAACATTGAGTGGTTTCCGTTCATGGAAGAGCTCTTATTTCTATCATTTGAATGAACAGGAAATGGAGAACAACAGCTTGGATGGAAGCACAAAAATCGTTGAGATGGACAGAAACAGATCAAGTTCAAAGAAGTGGAATGGATCAATGCCAGATTCTCTTTCTATGGAACCGAGCATATCTCCCACGACCTCTGCAACTCAATACCCTCCACATGATAACTGGCGTCTTCAATCTTCACAACAAGCTCACTCTCTGCCACATTGCAAAGGCTTTACTTCTGCAGAATCTTTGCAGAGGATGACCTCTGAACTGTATCGATTATCTGTTCCTAAGTCAGGAGCAGATGTATTGAATCCACCAGTTTCCCAAGATTTCAGCCCTGAAACTGTGTATGAAGATTATGATTATGGAGAAGACAACGTGTTTTCAACAGCGCAAAATAGTCCTCAATTCAGTTCAGCTAAGTTTGGAGGCAAAAGAGGTCCATTTACTCCTAGAAGTGAATACGCAGAGAGTTTATTTGAGGGTTATTTTGCCTTTCCCAACTATATGGCTAATACTGAATCTTCAAAAGCTAAGGTTCGTTCTCAAAGTGCTCCTAAACAGAGGCCAGCTTCTTATGAAAGGAATACAGTCTCATTTAGAAAAAGACCATCTTTGCAAGGAGCAGTGGATGTCAGGTCAAGCTTCACCAGTGCACGGATGCAAAGGTCATCTTCTCAGGTCCCCTCAGTTCGCAAAGGCTATCAGGATGCTGGTCCAGTTATGCTAGACAGATCGACAATGTCACTCAGGGATAGTCAATTTGAGACAGCTTCGGCAAGAAATGGTCACTACTAAATTCTTTAAAGTTTGTTGAGATGTGTATCTTCTGAAAGTTTACTGATGACTTTGGATATGTTTTCTCCAACACAAAAATAAGATTGCAGTAAATAGTATTAGAGGAGGAAGGCTGTTTGTTTTAAGGAGGAAAGTTGATATAGTTTTCTGCATTGTGTTTCAACGTTACTAATGTTGTTTTCCATTTGAATTGCAGAATTGTCGAATTAAGCATCTCTGTTGATGCCATGACACATCACGTCTCCAGAGAAGATGGATACATGGGCTATTATTTGACTGCTTTGAATATTTGCTCTTCTATTTGTCATGCTGGGGTTGTGTAAATGCAGTAGAGGACACAAGGTAGGCCCTTACAAAGTCTACGCAAATATAATTGCTGGACCTCTGATTATTGTGGCAATTTTGCTGTGGAAGTTATATGATACACAGGATATCTGGTGTGGTTGAGAGCATACAAGAGTATAGTACTTAATCATGGATTACAGAAGCATAGTTGATGCGGCAATTGAATGATGCCCCAAAGTTTGGGTATACAGATTGTCTTGCTTTCTTTTCTCTGCACTGATTTGCATTGTACGTGAGCCCTTTGTTGGTCCATGAAGGCTCTTTCATCAAGCTTAATCAGTGTTATGGTGTTTATATTTACCCACTCAAGTATTCAAGAGTGTCTAAAATTTTGAGGGATGTTCTCTTGAAAGATTTAATGCTGTGATTGCTTCATTGCATAAGCCAATCGATGCAGGGTTTTGCATCGTACAGTTCTCCACCTTAGACATACATCATACAGTCATTCAGGTTTCCTAATAATTGACTCGTCTAAATAATCAAAGTAATCAACGACCCTTCTGTTCTTCCAAGTTGCTTATGTTGACAAGAAATCCCCATGGGACCAATTGCCTATATTCTTTTGTGAATAATGTGTATTTGATGTATATTCATATATACTAGCCAATTATATAATGCTTTCTTCTTTGTAAAATTGAAAAGAAAATTCTCTGGAAGTGCTTCCCATCCTGTTGAAAGGACTCTTTCTGCTTTGTAAAATAAAAATCCTAATTTTTGTAGAGAACACACATCATGTAAAGTCCACAGGTCAACCTTATTATTATCAGGTATAAGTTAATGCCAAATGGATAACTGTAGCATACCATGAACTTAAAAGACCCACTGTTGACAAAAAGCATGCCAATTCCTTCACCATTCAGTATTCTTTGATAAAGATGGTTTTCCTACACGATTTGCCTTGTTTGAGCAAGGATAATATTTTACTTGCTCCAAATTTATTTAGCATACTGAGTGATTTTCTGGAAAATGAGAGAGAGCAGATATATCCATGGAGAACCCCCATGAAAAAAATTGGAAATAGAAGGAAAGCATGAAGGAAAGGGAGCAATCCTTCCTATCAAGTCTTATGAGTTGTGGGGCAGTAAAACTTTAAATACATGAGCCAATCATTAAGCTCAGAGGAATAACTTTTCATGTTTGGATAGGCGATCATTAAAAACCAAAAGACTATATCATGCTGAGATGCTACTTAGGCTTCGCACATCCATAAATTACCAATTCAAGTTAATAAATTAATACGACAGTCTATACCCGCAACTTTCACAGCGTTTCAAGAGCACTGAGTGTAGTTCGACTTGTCCATCAAGGTGAATGAATTATAATTTGGAATTCCACTATTGGAGTTGATGCAACTACAGGATGCCGATCTCAGAGTGCACAACAATAAACCATGGAAGCAAAAAGAATCGCAATGAAGCATAACACATCACGGTGCTTTATTATTGAAACTAAACAAACCCATAAACCAAAACAAAGCTATTTTGCTTATTACATCATAATCTCAGAAATCAGAGCACAGCCCTCTACCTTAGTAACATTCGCTGGCATGCAGCAATCCATAAGCAGTAGGGCCTATGGCCCGTCCATCTCATCAACATGGATACTCTGCGGAATAAGATTTTGGTTGTCTATGTTCTCTGCATTTACCAATGGGCAGGATTGAGCTCTGTTTCTCTGCTGGGTTCAAGCCTTGCCTGACTTGTTTATGGTGCCAGGGCCAAATAAATAAATAGGCTTCTGCACAATGAAATATGCTACATATTTTCCAGTTCTCCAAACAACTTCCCAATTATTTTATTTGCAAGCTATAAGAATTCAACAATTTAATTTGTTTCCTTACCAGCAACTTCATGAAAAGCAAACAATGGATTTACATATAATGAATGATAGATGTAGGTAATAATCATATTGTTGTTGTCTTCTTGCACAAGAAGAAGGGGCTGGCTTGAGCTAAGCTGTCGTTTGTGCAAACCTTTAGGCATTCAACTGTATATATATTGTTGTTGTGTATCACCTACACAGCAGGCACTGCAAATACAAACACTTTTGTGCATGAAACTCCAGGACACCCGCTTTGAGCAGCCCATCAACCTGGAGATATCCTTTTGTTGATTTATTTTCAGCCTCCTTATCAACTCTTTCACCTTCTATCATTCCTTCTCTCTTCACACCTTGCTGTATTCTGGTCAGCGTCGATGCACCTCTTCAAGAGACGACTCCTCCCACTTATCTTCACTATCATAAGCCATCTTCTTTGGCTTTACTCTCTGCCGAGTCCTCTCCAAGGCTACCATGTGTGCAAATAACTTTTGCACCTTCTTCCAAACCTCATCCTCATTTCCGCATGGTTGTTTCCTACCTCTTCCGACTTGTGCACTCCCTATCTATGCCATATTCTTTTCACTTTCTTGCAATCTTCCATATAAATATGGGCAACATCTACATAGTCACCATTCTGACCCTATCTCTTTGGCAGACAACTCTACCCAACACTTTTTCTGCTGAAGTTGTCTCTTTCTCAACTCTACCCAACATTCTCCTTGTTGGAATAGTCCTCACTGCAGGGGAAGCGGTTCTTCCAACTATAATACTATATGATGCAGCTACACGTCGTCTACCTCACTTTGCACAACAATAACTCAAGAAGCGACAAATATCTCAAAGGAGTAGAACAACACCGTGGTTTATTATTGAAACTAAACAAAGCTAGAGACCAAAACAAAGTTATTCTAATTGACAATTGTTACATCACAATCTCAAAATCAGGTCACAATGCTCTAACATTTGCTAGCACTTAGGCTCAACATCATCAAAGTTATTCTCACGAGCTTCAGGCTAGATATTATGTCAATTTCTACTCTTCTTCCAACCTTGACCTTGATCTCCATGATCAAACACAATATCCTCAAGAGATATTTGAACTCTTGGCCACACCTAAACTTAAGATCTTCTTCTCTTTATCTCGATAGATCTATTTCTCTGTTTAGATATGCTTGTGATACATTTTCATCTGCATGGACTATCTTCTTTTGAGCTATCTCAAGCTACTCACTATTGAGCTAGTCAAGGTTAACCACATTTAAATTCATATGCTCCTTTTATAGGCAAGGGACCTCATGGAAATCCACTAAGCAAATTGAATTTGTCCGCTGTGAGACTGGGTCCATCATCATCACTTGCGTTTCATACGACTTTGTTAAATTGGTCCACATCTATTTCTAACAAAACCCTAGAATTATGACTCCTTTGCCATTCTGTTAAATACTATATTCGACAAATTGGAAAATTGGAATGCATATATATTTGGGGTGATGCGACAAATTCGAAAAGGAGTGACCTAAACTCTAGACCATTTGCACCTTTTCTGATGAAATTTGCCGAAATCCGGGGAGAAAATTTTTGCTGAAATTGCGATTTTGGTTGTTGAAATTGATGATATGGACCCAGTCTCTCAGTACAATTGTTAAAATTGTAGTTTCAGTTTGTTGAAATTGCATAATCCGGGTGCCCCAGGGGTTATCAAGGACGCTGAATCCATTTTTTCAGCCAAAATTGGAATTTGAGCAAAAATTCTCTCCCGGGATTCCAGCAAAAATTCTCTCCCGGGATTCCAGCAAATTTCGCGGACAAAGGTGCAAATGGTCTAGAGTTTAGCTCACTCCATTGGAAAATTGGAATGTAAATATTTTTGTGTGATGCGGGATTGGACCATACTAGGGATGCTCTTGCATCGAGGGTCTTCTCACGTCACCCAAGGATCAGGAAGGTAACTTAACCCATTAAGGCGCTGCTCAACCCTTTGACAAGAGTTTAATTTTACCAGAAACCGAACAAAAAATGACACCCAATATCTCTGCTAACTTCTACGATACGATTTCACATATATTTCGTTATGGCTCTGAAAAGATCATATCAGAAGGAATATGCAATGGTTGATACGTTGAATATCTGATATTGTTGCAAGCAATCACATCTTTTCCTTTTTGAAGCACTAAATGCATAGCCTGCGTGGCTGTGTATGGTTAGCAAAATGTAAATTCAACTCCTAACAGAAATGTTCTATTCATTGCACCAAACAGGGAAAATCCCAATTGGCTAATATATAAAACATGAAAACCGACTGTGCTGACCACCCTATCAAATACCATTTGTCTTATGACCTATCTCTGTTACAGATGCTACACGTGCTACAGGGATATGTGATGCCAGTTTGTTGTATGCCCAGACTCTGGATCCGTGTTGTGCAAGGCATTGTACATTGTCACCCCTGAATGGATGTAAGGCATCTTTTCTGTTCACCCATCCTTTTCAGAGTTTGTTTGTTGGATGCTTTAAGGGATGATGATTTGGAGAGCGCTCTGCATCAGCTACACTGTTGACTGATATTGTCAGTGGATACATTACAATAAAAAAGTTGCAAACACAGATGCCTAATAAGGAATAAGTATGGAGTTACCCTTATAAGAAAATATAATAGTAAGTATGGAGTTATCCTTGTTTGAAAATATACATACAATGAGTTTATCTGGAACTACCGATGACAAGTATCATTGGTTTTCATGTTAGAATTTTTGTCTATATCGGTAGGCCAATTCTCCATTATCGAAGGAAGAGATTACTCTGTTTAAATCTGTAAAAGACAAATATATCAGAAAAGAATAGCATGGTCCTGGAAAATTGGAAAATGAGGTCAATTACTCTGTATATAAAATTTTGGAGTAAATAAGCAAAGATAAGTCCAGTGACTGATTTCATGGCTATAGATTGTCATCATCCGTCAATCTCTTAAAGAACTCCATTACAAGGGTTACAAGATGTACTCTTCCACCCAATTCTTAGTTCTTATGTTATTATTTTTTAACGAGTTAACACAGCTTGGATTCCAAATGAGTATATACAGGGCAGTAGATTCTAACGGTGATTTGTTTGGTTGCTAGTGCAAACTTAAAGCATTTGTGGTTTTCTTTGTGTGGGGGTATTCAGTCCCATTCTGAAATGTTTCTTTAGGAAATGTTGGCAAGAAGCTACTCATCTTTACTTTCTCACAAGCTTGGCTGGCTTAAAGGATAGTGCAGGATGTGTAAATGACAGTCAGGAACAGCTCACGAAGGTCCCTGTTTGCCCCACTTCACAAGCAATGAGTATGGAAACGGTCTAACCAGCTGTAGACATCCAGGTGGTGACAGTGTGGATGTTTTTATTGCTGGGTGGGCCCACCACCCTCTGTATCTCATCTTCAAAACGAATCATGAAAGTCATAGAGCTTTAATGGTAGATGACCATGAAAGTCATAGAGCTTTAATGGAAGCTGACACTGTATTGTTATTAGTTTGTTAAGGTGCAGAGAAGAAAAACCACTAGAATCAGTTCTGGCTTTCCATCTTGGCATTTATATTTTTATGTAGTGTACCACCTCCCAAGTGTCAGCTTTTTTGCAAGGCAATAATTCTAATAGATGCTCGGGTCTGACATTCCTTTTCTTCTTTTCCTATGACGGTGTCTTGAAAGTTGTATGCAAATCGAAGGAGTGACAACACAACATATCAAGATATCTGTCGTTCCCGAGGAGAGCCTGATCACCAAAGGAAATATAGAGATTATAATTTTCAAGTACAAGTTTTTTCTTTTCAAAAAGCATACTCCATTAGATGATATATAGAATATCTTGCCAAGTCGTTGAAAAGAAGGAACATCATAATTATAAAAATTTTAATAATTACACTAAAATGAAGATGCGACGAAGGACTCAATACTATGTATGGTGAAGTCTGTGTGAACTCGATGAAAAGAAGGGACATCATGATTACACTAAATTTTGAAATACTTTTTAAGGACTCAAATTGGATAATGAGTTTGAAAGACTGTTATTTTAAAAAGAAAACCATGGGGACATCATGATTACACTAAATTTTGAAATACTTTTTAAGGACTCAAATTGGATAATGAGTTTGAAAGACTGTTATTTTAAAAAGAAAACCATGCAAGATGTGTGGTGTAATATGTGTGAATTCTTGGTGTCAAAAAGTGTTTTTAACAAGTGATGATTATGAGTAGAATATATATATATGCTTTTTTAATTGACGAAGGCATTGAATTGATCAATGAATAATAAGTGTGAAGGGCTCAATGTTATTTAAAAAGAAAATCATGTAAGATGTGTGAATTTTTAGTGAGTTTTTTTTTTTTTTTTTTTAACACAAATGGGTAAATTTATTAAATGGAGAAGCAAGTATGTTTTGGCAAATGCCAATCAACCGAGATACAAATATCTAGAAGTCAAAAGATTGTATCGAGGCTTACAATGAATAGAACTACTAACCACTAAACTTCTAGTTACAACTGAGAGAGTCCATTATGGAATAGGATGAAATACACTTGGCTCCCCATCAATACTGAGAGTTTCTTGAGAAAGGAGACATCCTTTGTTTGCTAGGGAGTTTGCAAATTTATTTAACCCCCGAAGAATATGGTAAGATTCCACACTGTCAAAGCATTTCAAAGTTGTCTTAATTCTCTGCAAAATTACATTCAGGAGAGAGTTGTTGAAGGTGGTTGCTGTGTTTAGAGTTTTCACCAACATCTTGGAGTCACCAAATTTTTTTAATGACTTGAAACCTTTTCATTTTGCCAGCTGAATCGCCATAAGTAAACTGTAGCATTCAGCCTGATTGTTTGTCATTGAACCGAGACCCCAACTGAAGAAAATGACACCACCAGCGCCGGAAACCCCGGGGTTCCCTTTGGAAGCTCCGTAAAAAAATAAAGCAACTGAGTTAGGGCACAACAATTTTTCCTTTAAAGAGTCTTCAGTTCCACGAAATTTCCAATGCAAGGATTTAGCCGGTTTTAGGAATTGCAATTTGTTTCCTGAACCAATTGATGCAGAGCCCATCCTCAATAAAGCCAAAAGGGAAATCAGTGGAGCTGAGAGGAAGGCCGTTGAGCAACCTGTGGATTCAGCGAACCATTTTTTGTTATAGTGGACAACGAGTTGAATAGAAGGGGCCGTAGCATTGAAAATACAATTGTTCCTAATCGGCCACAGCGCCCACCAATTTTTTTTTTAAATTGAGTGCCAATGTAAATGCAATAAGGCTGAGGAAGATTTCAGAGGTCAACTGGCATGCCAACCCAGGTAGAGGGCTGGAACTGAAGACTGAATAGTGAAAGAGAGATTCGAATCCTGAAGAATTAATTCCCAGACTTTTCTGGAAAAAACACAATCAACAAGAAGATGATCTACGGTTTCAAAAGCAAAATTGCATAAGCGCCAACGGAAGGGACCATTAAAGCCACGTTTAGCAAGGTTATCTCCTGTCAACATCTTGTTCTTTAATGCCAGCCACACAAAAAAATTCACCTTTGCCATGCATTGAGAAGCCCAGACAGATTTCCAAATTATTGGAGGAAAAATAGAACTCTGAGGAGGTTGAAGAGCGCTAAATCCTTTAGCAACTGAGTAAACTCCATCTTTTTCCCATCCCCAAGAATCTTTCAAGGAGTAATGAACATGAGCCATACCAGAAAGAGATAAAAGCAACAAGTGATTTTGAGCTTTTAGGCGAACTGGTAAATCTGGAATATACCAACCTACCCAGTTCCCTAAGCTATCCCAAAGGCATATGTCAGCCAGACGAAGAAGGCCCTTATTTAAAGCCCAGTTCATAATCTTTGATAAAGAAGTGACAGAGGAAAGAGATGGGTTCCCGAAGATTTTGTCCTCCCATAGTAATATTCTTTACCCGTTGTCTGGAATTCGAAATAAGTGCTGATTAAAAAATTCAAAACCTTTTCTACATGAATTCCAAATAGCAGAACCTGTCGAGGTATTTGTATAGAAGAGATTTCTCAGTGAACTGCCTTTGATATACTTCTTAAAAAAGATCTTGCTTACAGGATGGTTTTTATCCACAAAAAGCTGCCAGAGAAGCTTGCCACTCAGCGCCAGATAAGCTAGTCCAGGGTCCTTGATTTGAAGATTACCTGCAGAGAATGGCCTCTTAAGATCTGTTATCCAACTTTTTGTACCATAGTTGGGTTACCTGAGGAGCCACCGGTTGACAGACTTGTTCAAAGCCTGATTCCAGTGTATCAGTGGATCCGTCTGCTTGTCTAGCCAATTTTGGCTAGTCACTTTTTTATTTGAATAATTTTGACCATGGTTCCACGGGGTTTGTAATAAAATGTGCTAGTAGGATATTTTTTGAGTGGTTCGATCTCTTGAGACGTAGAATCTCAAATAGGGTATTCTAGGGAGTTTTTTGCCCCTGAAAATTATGCTTTGCCTTCAGCCGAGTATAATTGACGAGGTTTTATTTTGCTTCCTCCAAAGCTGGAATGCCCGATGTTGAATTTTGGGCCTTGGGGGGTTATTAGAGCCCAACTGAGTGTTATAAGCCTACTAGACATTATTTAGATAGATCATGGTCGTTTCCTAAGTCATCTGGACACATAAAAAAAATTCGAATTTTTTTTTTTCGAACAGTGAATTTTTTTTTTTTTAATTACTTTTCCTAAGTTTTTTGGGTTAATTTTTCCATAAATTAAATGGAAAAAACCCGTTCGTGATCCGGACTCAGAATTCAGTGATTGAAGGCTCTAACCTTAAGCCAAAAATCATTCTTGATCAGCCAGCCAGTCGGAACCAACTTTCAGATCAGCAATCGGACACATAATACATTTTTACTCAAAAAAGTCAGTTTTGAGTAAAAAATGATTTTTAGTAAAAAAATGATTTTTATTAAAAAAAATGATTATTTTGGAGAAAACTAAAACTCTCCAAATTAATCCAAATTTAATAAAATAAAAGACTAAATGACATCTCATGGGACACTTATGATGATTGGAGTTGTCATAACTCAGCTTCAGTCATCATTAAGAGAGCAATTAATTTATTATCAGTTATCAGACATGTCATCTCCAGCTAAAGATGAGATGGAGAGCTTTCATTGGTCCGGTGATTTGATCGAGGTGAAGACTGAAGCTTACACCATTAGTGGGCTTCCCAAACCTAGCTCAGGCTTCTGTCAGACCTAAATGATGAGCTTACCTACATCCAGACTCACACGTGTGGCCTCATCCTTGGCTTGTTTTCAGTGCACAAGTTTGGAGTGGGGGCGCCTTGCCTGGGTGGAGGCCTCCCCTCACTCCCGGTTCTCCAGTTTAGGTCTGGGCTCTTTGTTAGGTGGATAAACTGGTTAGGGTTGGTTTTTTGGTTTTAGGGTTTTAGCACTCTCTCATTTGTTAAAAAGAGGCTCTTTCAGCTCTATTTGGATGGACTTTTGTACCAGAGTTACTCTGAGAAATTGTATCAAGCATTTGCTTTAATTTGTTAATAAAGATCAGACTTTGGAGGTCCATGAGCTCTTGGATGTGGTAATTTTTTGCAATTGGTTGAGGTGATATTGTCTCTAACCCCTATTTTTTTTTAATGCTTATGTGAGATTAAATTGTTTATTTGTTAGCTCAAGAGGGCCATTGTTGGCATAGTAGAAAAATCATTTGTAGTTCAACTTGATTGTTTATGCGAAGTAGATTAGTATTGTGATGGACATGAGTAATCAATATATATGTAATGTTGATCATGATTCAATTTTCTTAGCATACTAGCATGTATTTTGATCTCACATTTTGTGTTGAGTTGTAGTGTGTTTTCAGGCTTCACAAGTTGAAGAAGGATGTGAGCTCAGTTGCTTCTATCCCAGGCTTCAAGCAACCTTTTTAATCTAACACTTTCATTGCAGGACCTACAAAGATCTTCTTCTTCAAAATTCAAAAAGAAAGCTGAGAGTCTAGCTCTATCTCTTGGGTTCCATCCATAATTTCAAATACTTTCTTGGTTACTGAACTTCCCTCTTCTAGTTCTCTCTTTGCTCCTTGATCCCCTTGTTTTTCTTGCTTGCTATCATTTTTCTCCTTGCTTGGTTTTTCTCTTTCTTATCTTTTCTTCATCGCTGCCCCATTTTACTCTTTTTACCACTCATTTTCTTCTTTTTGGACAGCCCTAGTGTACCCTAGTTTATGCCTCTTTTTTGCCTCTTTTTACCCTAGTTTTTTGTCCTTCTTCCATCTTGTTTTTGGCATTTTCTTCCCATTTTTGTTTGCTGTACTGTTTTTTTATATTTTATGACAGCCATCTTCCTTCTTCATCGCTGTCTCGTTTTCATCATTTTTTATACTCCTTTGGCCTCATAGTTGGCTGCTCTTCCATTTTCTTGTCTTTGACCTTCTCTTTGTTTTCCTTCCTTCTTCCTATCATTTTCTTCTTATTTTCAGCCTTCTTTGCCTTACACTTTTGTTCTTATTCAAACTTCTTCTTTTCCCTTTTTGCAAAGTTTCGAGAAAAGTTTCAAGTAAAAGTAAATCACTCTCATTTTTTACGCAAATTTTAATGATAGTAGAGTTGTATGCTTTTATTTGAAAAGCCCTTTCAGGGATTAAATCCTTAAAGGCAAATTGTAATAATTTCAATAAAGTACTTTTGTTTGAGTAGGGTTTTTAAGTCCCCACTCTCATCCTCCCCCATTTGGGGAGGCTTGTGTTGTGTTTACTTATGCATGCTTAGGTTAGATTTGTTTGTCTTCATCATTATTTGCATCTTATGTTTAGAATATTAATTGTTAATCCATCACTTCTAATTCATTAATTAATTTGATTACTCCTTTAAATTGTTTATCTTTCTAAGTAAATTGACTGTTTAAATCTCTTGAATCACACCATAAGGTGGATCAAGAGTGCTCTCTGTCAGAGAGTTTAATAAGTCATCTTTGTTTTTTTTTCATTGTTTAATCAATTAACTCTTAAGTAAGACTCTTGAACTTGCAAAAACATAAGTCAAGAGCACTCTCTATCGGAGAGCATCCTAGGTTTGCATAATCCATGCATTAGTCTCATCTAGATTAGCTAAGTCTCTTGAACCACTGTCATAAGGCAGGGTCAAGAGCGCTCTCTGTCGGAGAGTCTCAATTAATCAATTTAATAAAATTTGCAACTCACACCCCTTTAATTAATTAACCCCCTCCCTCTTTGCCGGAGTATACTCTGACCGATCCTAGATCGGAGTACCCAGAATCAGCACTGGATCTTTAAACCCCGCAAGAGTAACCTAATAACACAAACACCCCGTAACCAACGCAACGGCATTGTAGGGATTCTTTTAAAGTACTTCCTAGTAGAGGCGCCGAAACCTCCCGCTGTCATAAATTCTCAGCTAGCTGGTCACTTGACAATATCAGCCTGGGATACTGGGCGGGCCCGACATGTCTTAGACGGGGGAAACTTAGAAGAGTCTCCCGGCTTTGACAAACCTTCGTTGACACCCTAATCAAGAACATTCTTTAAAATTCTTAAAATCTACCAAGAGCACTTGCAAAACCTAATATTCACTAGCTTAATTCCTAGACTTTATTTCACACATTTATTTGACTCCATAAGGCACTGGTCCTTCGTTATAATTGAGTAATCTTCTATCTTGATCAACTGTCTATGGTTTATTTTTGCTGATTATATCTGAATGCTTAAGTAAAGTCTGGAATCTTTTGCTTATTTGTATGATCTCTTGCTAGAAACGTGGATTGCTTTGATTTACGTGTCACAATCATAAACTTAATCATTTCTAATCACAAGTAACTCCTAAACAACACCCATCCACATCTAAAACATCTTAAAACTTAACTTAAACATTGAGCCATGGAAAATTCTTTGTTAGGGACTATCCCCCTTGGCTTCGTTAGGAGTTAGCCTAAACAGAGGAGTTAGGAGTAGGTGACAGTACCTAGCTCTATGCTTGCCCCCAAGGTCACACCTCTCCCACTTTGTCAAGTGAGGAGACAACTTTCGAAAGATTTCTGCTGCTGGTGTGCAATCGGCGGACAACATCTTTTGGCGCCGTTGCCGAGGACAAATCTTTTTGTTCCTAAACGACCTTTGTTTCTTTTAGTTTTTTACCTTTTTATCCTTTTTGGTAGATTTTTAGTCTAATCACTCTCTGAAATTAGACTTAAGTCCACTTGGCGACTCCACAGTCAGTTAACACTTCAAGGTATTCTAGTAGAAGAAACTCTATAGGTTTGGTCGATTTCATCCCTGACCTCGAAAAGGTCTTAAGGAGGAGATTAAACAAACTATCTTCTCGCAGGATCCTTGCAGAACTTGGATCTAAGTCTGTTTCAGACATCCACATTTTATTTCCTGAAAACACTAATACCACTATTTTTGACATAATGGGCAAGTATTTTACTCAGCTTGACTTTTCTCAGATAGCAGGTCAACCCCACCGTATTCCAGACAAAGCTGTCGAGAAGCTCCTGATGTATACAGGCACTGATGCCATTACCTCCGCCATGCACCTCAGGAACTTTTCTAGGTGTATCAACGCTTATATAAATGATCCGGTTAACCAACATGATGACGTGTATATGAAGTTATTTGCTCTATCTCTGGATGAAAAGGTGGGCGACTGGTATAGCAATTTACCAGACAATTCCTTTAACAGTCTAGCAGCTTTCAAAACTTCTTTCACCAACAAGTTCGGTGAAAAGAAATAACCTCGACATCAACTTGCGTCCTTGACCAACATAAAGAAAAAAGAAACAGAAACAATGGATGAGTTCAATACTAGGTTCACGGAATTGTCAAATGCCATCCCTACTGAGTATGCCCCAACTAAACCAACCATCCTGCTCTATTACATTGAGGCACTTAGTGGCAAAATGCAATACAGATCAGAGACAAGGAGCCTGCTAACTTGCTCCAGGCTCAGGAGATGGAAATCAAGATTGATCTGAACATGCAGTCATCTGGTGAATCTAACCTCCACGGTTATTCAAGGTCTTCAACTCTGTTGAAAATCAGTGAACCAAAAGACAAGGATCATTTATCAGCTATGAAGGATTCCTATGAAAAACAAATGATGGAGATGAAGAAAAATATGGAGGAGGCAGAGCAGAAACACTTAGCACAGTTAAAAGAAATTCAAAATAGGGTGATCACAATGGAAAGAACTCAAACTCACTCCACTCCTAGAACCTTTCCTGCCAAGCCAACTTGGCAAAGAAAGCCTCCCAACCATGAGCAGAGGCCTCCTCATCAGCTAGAGGTCACTAACATGGTTGAGAAGTATAAGCCATTTTGCAGAGCATGTGAAGACCTTCATGAAGAATCTTCGTGTTATTATGCATGCTATGTTCAGGAGCATGGTTTTCCAGAGGGTTGTGCTCCTAGAGCATCATCAAGCGAGCCTGAGTACATAAACTGTGTAGATGACATGCATGATATTTCCGGAGAAAGTTGGAGAGAGACAAAACAATATTCAAAAGAGCCTGAATACATTAACACAATTGGACAGATCCATTCTTTCACCATAGAAACTCGGGGTCAAATTGAAGATTATAGTCAGCAATTGGATGATCTCACTAAAAACTTTAGCACTAATCCTACTAATGAGCATAATGATGATAGTTTGGAAGGTTTACTACCTTGTGACCTTTTTTCTGAAGAAGATGACTATGATCATGAGGAGGGATATAGAATCAGATGTGATACAAGTGAGGAAGAATCCCTTACATCTGAGATGGATGATAACTTTGAGACTTCAATTAAAAATCCAATCTTAGATGTTTCATGTGATGAGATTCCTCCATGCACTCCACTGGATTACAAATATTTGGAAAGTTGGGTCCCCTGTGATATCTTTGAAACCCAGCTTTTTGAAGAAGATGGTTTTGAGCAAAATGAGAAGTACAGACATGGACTTGATACCAGTGATGAGGCATCTCTCATATCTGACATAGATGGTGATGATGACTATTGGACTTTTATTGAAAATCCAACCTATGATACCTTTGAAAATATTTTTGAGAATCTCATCCATGATATGTCCAACAAGGGGAGTTGTTCTTCTGAGACTTATGAAAGTTATAAGGAAGAGCAGTCAGAGTTTTTATATGATCAGTCAGAATTGTATCTAAGGATCGGTAATAAGGATTTGAAAAAGCAGTGCGATGAAGAATCAGATGGGATGCAACTAGTTGAAGTTTTTTCTCAGCCATCGTCTTCACATATAGATGTTCTTTGTGTTTCGGAGCACCTTGGGGCTTATACAACGAGTTATTATTTGATAAGCCTTGATGATCAACATGATGGAGTAGTCGACCTGCCGCATTATCCCGATTTGTATATTAACGCTATCCAGTCATGGATAGAAGCAGCCTGCGCGAGCATCTACCAGTGTGGGAAGATGTTTGACGACATTATTCATGCCTATGATTCCCCATCCAGCCCGCCCATTCTGGATCATCACGCAGGTTTGCATTTTCTGGTAATTGTGTCCTTACTTTCGCTGGTAACCAAAGACAAGGAAAAACCTTTTTATATTAATAAAATGCTTAGACGGCTACACTGGATTTATGATTACACATAACTGTTTTTATTTCCATGCTTAGAGTAGGAAAATAGGCTCCTTAAAGTGAGCATTTACTATAGCATATTCTTTCTGTACTTAGTATTAAATAAAATTTTCAGTTAAGTTTTGTCATTCTTTTGAATAAAGAAACTTTTGGATCATTAGCTCTTTTTCACAAAACTTGTGCTACTGAGGTTTTTCTTGTCAAGTTGAGATGTTTTTATAGGATGTGGAAACCAGAGATTCTGGGGTTCTCGTATGCTCTCATTGCATAAGAGATTAGATCGAGCACACGTCCCACAGTTGGATCCAGATGTTATCCAACTTTTTGTACCATAGTTGGGTTACCTGAGGAGCCACCGGTTGATAGACTTGTTCAAAGCCTGATTCTAGTGTATCAGTTGATCCGTCTGCTTGTCCAGCCAATATTGGCAAGTCACCTTTTTATTTGAATAATTTTGACCATGGCCCCGCGGGGTTTGTAATAAAATGTGCTAGTAGGATATTTTTTGAGTGGTTCGGTCTCCTAAGACGTAGAATCTCAAATAGGGTATTCTAAGGAGTTTTTTGCCCTTGACAATTATGCTTTGCCTTCAGCCGAGTATAATTGACGAGGTTTTCTCCTGCTTCCTCCAAAACTGGAATGCTCGATGTTGAATTCTAGGCCTACGGGGGTTATTAGAGCCCAACTGAGTGTTATAAGCCTACCAGACATCATTTAGATAGATCATGGTCGTTTCCTAAGTCATCTGGACACATAAAAAAAAATTGAAAAAATATTTTTCGAACAGTGAATTTTTTTTTTTTTTAATTTTTAATTTTTAATTACTTTTCCTAAGTTTTTTGGGTTAATTTTTCCATAAATGAAATGGAAAAAACCCGTTCATGATCCGGACTTAGAATTCAGTGATTGAAAGCTCTAACCTTAAGCCAAAAATCATTCTTGATCAGCCAGCTGGTTAGAACCAACTTTCAGATCAGCAATCGGACACATAATGCATTTTTACTCAAAAAAGTCAGTTTTGAGTAAAAAATGATTTTTAGTAAAAAAATGTTTTTTATTAAAAAATGATTTTTATTAAAAAAAATGATTATTTTGGAGAAAACTAAAACTCTCCAAATTAATCCAAATTCAGTAAAATAAAAGACTAAATGACATCTCATGGAACACTTATGATGATTGGAGTTATCATAACTCAGCTTCAGTCATCATTAAGAGAGCAATTAATTTATTATCAGTTATCAGACATGTCATCTCCAGCTAAAGATGAGATGGAGAGCTCTCATTGGTCCGGTGATTTGATCGAGGTGAAGACTAAAGCTTACACGATCAGTGAGCTTCACAAACCTAGCTCAGGCTCCTGCCAGACCTAAATGATGAGTTTACCTACATCCAGACTCACACGTGTGGCCTCGTCCTTGGCTTGTATTTAGTGCACAGGTTTGGAGTGGGGGCGTCTTGCCTGGGTGGAGGCCTCCCCTCACTCCCGGTTCTCCAGTTTAGGTCTGGGCTCTTTGTTAGGTGGCTAAGCTGGTTAGGGTTGGTTTTTTGGTTTTAGGGTTTTAACACTCTCTCATTTGTTAAAAAGAGGCTCTTTCAGCTCTATTTGGATGGACTTTTGTAGCAGAGTTACTCTAAGAAATTGTATCAAGCATTTGCTTTAATTTGTTAATAAAGATCAGACTTTGGAGGTCCATGAGCTCTTGGATGTGGTAGTTTTTTGCAATTGGTTGAGGTGATATTGTCTCTAACCCCTATTTTTTTTTAATGCTTATGTGAGATTAAATTGTTTATTTGTTAGCTCAAGAGGGCCATTGTTGGCACAGTAGAACAATCATTTGTAGTTCAACTTGATTGTTTATGCGAAGTAGATTAGTATTATGATGGACATGAGTAATCAGTATATACTAATGTTGATCATGATTCAATTTTCTTAGCATACTAACATGTATTTTGATCTCACGTTTTGTGTTGAGTTGTAGTGTGTTTTCAGGCTTCACAGGTTGAAGAAGGGTGTGAGCTCAGTTGCTTCTATCCCAGGCTTCAAGCAACTTTTTTAATCTAACACTTTCATTGCAGGACCTACAAAGATCTTCTTATTCAAAATACAAAAAGAAAGCTGGGAGTCTAGCTCTCTCTCTTGGGTTCCATCCATAATTTCAAATACTTTCTTGGTTACTGAACTTCCCTCTTCTAGTTCTCTCTTTGCTCCTTGATCCCCTTGTTTTTCTTGCCTGCTATCATTTTCCTCCTTGCTTGGTTTTGCCCTTTCTTATCTTTTCTTCATCGCTGCACCATTTTACTTTTTTTACCACTCATTTTCTTCTTTTTAGACAACCCTAGTGTACCCTAGTTTATGCCTATTTTTTGCCTCTTTTTGCCCTTCTTCCATCTTGTTTTTGGCCTTTTCTTCCCCTTTTTGTTTGCTGTCCTGTTTTTATTTTATTTTATGACAGCCATCTTCCTTCTTCATCGCTGCCCCATTTTCATCATTTTTTATACTCCTTTGGCCTCATAGTTGGCTACCCTATTCTTCCATTTTCTTGTCTTTGACCTTCTCTTTGTTTTCCTTCCTTCTTCCTATCATTTTCTTCTTATTTTCAGCCTTCTTTGCCTTACATTTTTGTTCTCATTCAAACTTCTTATTTTCCCTTTTTGCAAAGTTTGAGAAAAGTTTCGAGAAAAGTTTCAAGTAAAAGTAAATCACTCTCATTTTTTACGCAAATTTTAATGATAGTAGAGTTGTATGCTTTTATTTGAAAATCTCTTTCAAGGATTAAATTCATAAAGACAAATTGTAATAATTTCAATAAAGTTCATTTGTTTGAGTGGGGTTTTTAAGTCCCCACTCTCATCCTCCCCCATTTGGGGAGGCTTGTGTTGTGTTTACTTATGTATGCTTAGGTTAGATTTGCTTGTCTTCATCATTATTTGCATCTTATGCTTAGAATATTAATTGTTAATCCATCACTTTTAATTCATTAATTAATTTGATTACTCATTTATATTGTTCATCTTTTTAAGTAAACTAACTGTTTAAATCTCTTGAATCACACCATAAGGTGGATCAAGAGTGCTCTCTGTCGGAGTGTTTAATAAGTCATCTTTGTTTTTTTTCATTATTTAATCAATTAACTCTTAAGTAAGACTCTTGAACTTGCAAAAACACAAGTCAAGAGCACTCTCTATCGGAGAGCATCCTAGGTTTGCATAATCCCTGCATTAGTCTCATCTAGATTAGCTAAGTCTCTTGAACCACTGTCATAAGGCAGGGTCAAGAGCGCTCTCTGTCGGTGAGTCTGAATTAATCAACTTAATAAAATTCGCAACTCACACCCCTTTAATTAATTAACCCCCTCCCTCCTTGCCGGAGTATGCTCTGACCGATCCTAGATCGGAGTACCCAGAAATGACACTGGATCTTTAAACCCCGCAAGAGTAACCTAATAACACTTAAACACCCCATAACCAATGCACCGACGTTGTAGGGATTCTTCCAAAGTACTTCCTAGTAGAGGCGCCGGAACCTCCCGCTGTCATAGATTCTCAACTAGCTGGTCACTTGATAATATTAGCCTGGGATACTGGGCGGGCCCGACATGTCTTAGACGAAGGAAACTTAGAAGAGTCTCCCGGATTTGACAAACCTTCGTTGACACCCTAATCAAGAGCATTCTTTAAAATTATTAAAATCTACCAAGAGCACTTGCAAAACATAATATTCACTAGCTTAATTCCTAGACTTTATTTCACGCATTTATTTGACTCCATAAGGCATTGGTACTTCGTTATAATTGAGTAATCTTCTATCTTGATCAACTGTCTATGGCTTATTTTTGCTGATTATATCTGAATGCTTAAGTAAAGTCTGGAATCTTTTGCTTATCTGTATGATCTCTTGCTAGAAACGTGGATTGCTTTGATTTATGTGTCACAATCATAAACTTAATCATTTCTAATCACAAGTAACTCCTAAACAACATCCATCCGCATCTAAAACATCTTAAAACTTAACTTAAACATTGAACCATAGAAAACTCTTTGTTAGGGACTACCCCCCTTGGCTTCATTAGGATTTAGCCTAAACGAAGGAGCTAGGAGTAGGTGACAGTACCTAGGTCTGTGCTTGCCCCCAAGGTCACACCTCTCCCACTTTCTCAAGTGAGGAGAAAGCTTTTGGAAGATTTCTGCTGCTGGTGTGCAATCGACGGACAACAAGATCTTCCCAATTAACCAAATGCAACTTGTTTAGACCACCTTTACCTCCCGACCAGAGAAAATCCCACAACAATTTAGAAATCTGATCAGAAATACTCTCAGCAGCTAACAGGAATGAGGACTAGAAAATAGGATAAGCTGAGAGAACAGCCTTGATCAAGATCAATTTCCTATCCTTAGTTAGCCACTGACCACCCCAAAAAGCAATTTTTGCCTTTAGCTTTTCCAGAACTTCAAGCCAAAGAGAGGGAGGCGACGGACCAAGGGTTAGAGGGAGGCCCAAATACTTGATCTTATCCAATTTGTTGAAACCAGGGAAGCCCAAGAATCCTGAAATTCAAAGAATTGCCAAGTGTTCAACATTCCAACCGTAAACAACACTCTTGGCTTTATTTATCAAGACACCCAAGGAAAGGCAGTACTTTAAAAGAGTATCAGAGAAGGCCCGAGCAATATTTAGGGAGGCCCCTCCCAGGAGTAGGGAGTCATCTGCAAAAATAGCATGATTAATTGGATCCACTCCCCTGGCAATCCTGATACCCGGAATAAATCTAGCTTCTTTGTCAGCGATCAATTTTCTGCTGAGAGTTTCGGCCATCAAGATATAGAGGAAGGGGGACATCGGGCAGCCTTGCCGAAGACCTCTGGAAGCTTTGAAGAATTCTGTAGGTCTCCCGTTAACTAAAGGATCTAACCAAGGACCGTCAGTGCAAGCTTTAATCAACCTTACGAAATCTAAACAAAAACCAAATGAGAGAAAAACAACATAGAGGAAGGGAAGCTTAACTCTGTCAAAATCATTCTTCATGTCCAACTTAATTAACATACCTTTCTCTCTCCTTTGGAAGCTTGAATGGAGAGCTTCTTGCACCTGTATTACATTGTCCACTAAGTGTCTGCCTTTCACAAATCCACCCTGGAGAGGAGAAATCAACTTGCCTAGCAGTAGCTTAAATCTATTGGCTAGGAGTTTGGCCAGGATATTATAGGAAACATTACACAACGAGATGGGACGAAATCTATCAAAGGAAGAGGGATTAACTTCCTTGAGGATTAGGGCAAGAAATGAAGAGTTGGTGCATCCTCCCACTTTCGCTTTTCTTTGGAAGGCAAACACCATTCGAACCAAGTCTACTTTGATTATGGGCTAGCAGGATTTATAGAAGTGAGTGGAAAACCCATCTGGCCCTGGATACTTGTCAGACTCCATAGCCCAGATGGTATCAACAATTTCCTGTTCGGTAAAGGGCTTCATTAATTCATAATTATTCACAGCATTAACCAGAGAAGGGATATTCTCCAACAATTCAGTAGAAGCATCCTTGTCAGTGATACCATCATCCCGGAAAAGAAGCTGATAGTGCTTACTAGCATGCAGTTTTAGCTGATCTTGGCCTTTAACAAAGACTCCTTCTCCAATAGCAATTTCAGAGATGTGGTTGCAGGACAATCTGGTCCTGCATTGTCTATGAAAATAAGCGGTGTTCTTATCGCCGGCCTTAAGCCAGAGACACCGAGACTTTAACCTGAGGTTATTTTCTTCATGTTTGAAAGATTGAGTAGTGCTAGCCTGGGCCAATTTCTCCACCGCTAAGTGAGAACTGGAGATGTCAATGTCTTCCATACCCATTTGAATTTCAGCTAAGGCAGAAACTTGCACAACCCTGGAGTTCGTAGGAGAAGGGAAGGGAGTTTTGATCCACTGCTTCAACGCGTTTTTAGTATTTTTCAGTTTTTGCTCCCAGACAAAGCTGGGAGATCCAACTACGTATTGAGCCCAGGATTGGGAAACCACTTCAAAGAACCCCACTCTATCGGTCCATAGAGGGCTATATCTAAATGGAATTGGCCCTAATTCCTCTTCTCTTTCAAACACCAGAGAAATCAGATGATGGTCGGATGTTAGCTTCAGCAATATTTTGGTTGAAACAAGGGATTGTCCTTCAATTAGAGAACTGCTGGCAAGAAATCGATCAAGTCTGGCTAATATATTTGCAGCACCAGCTCTATGGTTGGACCAAGTGAATCGACCGGTCTTTGGTTTAAGATCGTTCAAATCCCAATTTGAAATAATCTCCTCCACGAAAGCGAGCATGAAATCTCTGCCGCATTGCCCACCTTTTTTTTCCTTAGGAGACAAAGAGATATTAAGATCACCTGCTAACACTAAATTAACAGGAGAATTGTCCTTCAAAAATTCTGAAATCGACCTCCAACAGATTTGTTTTTCATTGTAGTTGACAGGCACGTAGATATTGAACAGGGATATAGAGTTCTTACTAGCAACGTGAAGGAGTTATATGAAAATCCAATGCTGGGTGGAAAAATACTTTTTTAAATGAAATTTCTCTTCACACCATAAGGAGGCCAGTCCCCCACAGGTGCCTCTAGCATTGACTGCTTTGCCAGAGTTTAGCTTCCACTTATTTTTACTTAAAAGAAGGAGTACCTCCTCATCAACCTTGGTCTCTTGGAGTAAGAGAATGTCTGAAGGGGCCATTTTCAAAAGGTCATTTACAGCATTTTCCTTGAGTGGGTTCCCCAGTCCCCTACAATTCCAAGAGACTAGAACCATTACTTACTTGGGGTTGAGGGAGTTACTGCTCCCTTTGAAGTTTGGAGGCCTGGTTCTCTTATTCCTCCCATAGGACATTTCGATGGTGGAATGACTTCCTTGAGTCTTAAGTCTCTCAGTCTCTTCTTCCCCGAGCTCCTTCTTATATTTCCTACCCCCCCTTTTAGTTAGTTGTTCAATGGAGTTTTCATCCAAGGAGTCAGAGCTCTCAGCCAGTTTCTTTCAAGCAATATTAGCATAAGAAGGGGGAGAGAAGTCCCCAATAGGTAGAGGAGGATCTCCATCCCTTAGGGGAATCAAATGATAAGGGCCAGTATCTACAGAATCCACCTCCTTCCCATCTAAGTGCTGAACTTCACCTTCCTCGAGATCTGAGGAACTGAGGACAACAAAATGATTGGAAGGTCGAATAAGGGAGTTAACCAGGGGCTTCTCAACAACAAGATTATTAGCCACTATTTTTCCTTCTTTAATTTTCTTTTTGGGTCCTGGGTTGGTATTTCATGCTTTCTGAACAAGATTCCACTGCTCATTTTTCTCATTAGCATTATCCTCTTCACCTTTTTTCTTACAATTCCAGGCAAAATGTCCATAACCATGACAAAATCTAAATTTGAAAGGAATTTGTTCGTAATCCAACTCCTGGGTATGAGACCACTCAGCAACTATTAGATTGATTGCCTCCGGAAGGCTAGTCTCCAAGTCTACTTCCACGCATATTCTCGCACAAGAAAATTGATCTTTACGTTCAGCCCTGTCAATATATTTACCTAGTTTGTTCTCAATAGCTTCGAGGGAAGCTGAGTTCCAACAATGCAGAGGGAGATGAGGTAATCTGACCCAAACAAGACTTGCAAATGGAACGTCCTACGTGAGATCAAAATCTATTGTCCATTTATTCAAGTAAAGACCCTGAGGGCCCATGAAGTATGGACCATTTGGGAATATAAGATCACGATCTTCTGCAGAGTCAAATACAAAAACGTAGTAACCTCTCCCAAAAAAATGGTTACGGATGCCATCGAAGATTAGTCGCTGCCAGTTCCTCTGCACCCACCCGTCAATGGACTTAGGAGAATGCCAAATGCCAGTAAACTGCCCAATTAACCCACGTTCTGCTAAATTTAAAGTCGAACGACAAGTTTTCTCAACTGGGAGTTCAACAGAAGGTATGTCCACTTTCTTGATAAACTTTTGACCAGGCCCACCTTTCCTCTTGCCACTAGAAGCTATCAATTTCTTGAAAGCCTCTAGGTCTAGAGGAAGAGGCAGGGGGAGCTCCCCACAGGACATCAGAGCACCAACAATGGCAGAGCAGACTTCCTTCAAAGACTCTTTGAACCAAACTAGCAAGCCAGGGCTGCACTCAGGTCCAGACACAGGAACTGGCAACCAAAAGTAGCTCACAACCCAACCAGCAAGAACTTGGGAAAGAGATCAGAGCAGGTAACGAAAAAAACCCTTGGTGGAGCAAATTTCCCAACAGGTTCTAGGAAACACTGATCAGCGACAACAGACTAGCTTAGCTCAGGACACAAACAACCAGCCAAATCGAGGACTCCACTTCAAGACAGACCCTGCCAACGAATCAGCCACCAAGCTCAGACTCAGGTGGATCTAGAAGGAGTCTAGACTCCATAAGGAGCAGAACCAGGTAGAGGAAAGTCAAAAGGAGAAAAGATTGGAGCCAGCCGCCAACCCTGCACTATGGGAAACACTGCAGCTACAAGGATGCTGCTCCAATATGACCCAAAAACTCCAGAAGACACCTTCAAAGAAGCATCTCATGATCTAACCCACAAATCTTGCACGACTTGCACCTAATCGCATGAGCACATAGCGAGTCCACCAACAACTAGGGCCAAAGGTACCCAGAACCAGAGAAAGATTTTGAAATCTTCTTGGAGCCCAAATTCGGAAAACTAAGATCTAAATCACCCTCCATGATCTTTAATTCTTGGAACAAACCAACAATCGACTTGAAAGAAGAGAATCAACACAAAGCTTGATCAAACGACGAGCGGAAGGAGCATGGTCTAACGACAAGCGGGATGGAAAAATAACACAATCCTTTTGAATAAACGGCAATTCTATGAACAAGAAGTCTGATACAAACATTTCATAGAGAAATCCCTCAAGCTGCGACCAATTCCACCTGCAAGAGCCAAGATCCAGCGATACCAAACAACTTGGAAATCAGAGCTTGATCAGTCAGCGAACATGGACAATCGACACGTGGAAAGAAAAACCTCAGCACAAACACCCAATTCCAACCGATACGGCGGCAGCAAAAATCTATAACCCACAACACAATCACCAAAATCCTTCCGACGACGACGTTCAATCGACTGTCGGAAGACTAACACAAAGCTCCTTCCGAACGACGGCAGCGGAGAGCTCTAACCCGACACTTCCACCAAAATCCTTCCGACGATGACGTTCAGGATCGACGATTGAAAGATTAACACAAGCGACCTTCCGAAACGGTGGCAGCAAACACCAGTATCCTCGTCCTTCCGAAACAGCGAACTGAGTATCGACGATCGGAAAGACAAACACAAATCCTTCCGAAATGACGACAATGATGTGAACTACCGAAACAATTGTTTCATGATCAAACTGCAAAGAACAGGCACGATTCTTGAAGCCACCAAACAGAGAGGAGAGACACCAGGAGCTGAATAGAGAGCCAAAGTCAGGCCCTCCCAGACCAGGGCCGTGAATGATCAAACCAAGCAGCAAAACCCTTGCAATAGTCGAAACCACCTGCAAGAGCCAAGATCAGGTGAACCCAAACAGGGCGAGGACTACCAGCCTGCTAAAAAATTAAACGAATCTTGGAGCCAAAAATCTAGCACCCAAGATCCTAAAAACAACCACTCTGTAGCTCCAATTCAAAAACCCCGATCAACCTACGAAGGAACCATCTCCTTGCTCGAAGAACGATCCTTCTCTAGATGCCTGCAAAAGCTCTCGCTCTCCTCAAAATAAAAAACCTGCAAAAATCAAGAACCCCAAATCTTAAAACTTGGTAACCACCTCTTCCTTGGTAAGTTATTTAACAAGTTATGATTATATATATATATGCTTTTTTAATTTGATGAAGGCATTGAATCAATTAATACTATTATTTATCATTTATGAATGTCATTTTAAATGAAGATATAATCATAACTTTTGGAAAATTTTGACAATTTAAAGAAACAAAAATAAGTTAAGATTGAATGATTTGACATGTTTATGCATTCAACATGAATTAAGGTTAAGGAAATGAGTTGAAATCCTTATTATCATATAAGTAGTGACTTCGGTCGTCCATATTGTCAAAGTCTTTATAAGCATCAAAGAAGAATTTTAGGGGCTTAAGTTGCGAGAAAAGTATGTGAAAATGTGAATTTCCGTAAATCTTACACAAAGGTCCACTTGAAAAGTGAGTGCTTTGAGATACCTAAGTTCAAGGAGAATGACAAGACCCGTGCATCAAGTTTATAGGCAAAAACTTATTAATAAATGAAACCATTTTTATGACATTCATTGAAGCACATTTGACTAAGGATTCATGGTTTATCAATTAGAGAAGTTTAGTATATATGAATCTACAAATGGAGTGGTTTTCTTCCTATTAAAAGAGTAGGAAGCTCCATCTAGATGACAACTCATATCATTAGATAGTTGGTAAGTTGTCAACATTTATCTTTCTAGAGGTAAGACTATATTAAGATTGTGATGTACTCCACATTCTAATTCTAAATATGTTATTAAAAGAGTTATGTAAAGGAAGCTTTTTCTAGATATAGTTGGTAGGTTGTCAACATTTATTTTTCTAAGAGTACCATTATCTTAAGATTGTGATGTACACTATCTACATTCTAATTCTGAATATGCTATTAGTTGCCATGATTATAGTCATATGTTATATTAAGAGTTTTGTTAAGGTTCAATATGCTAAGATAGATAACATTAGTATTCAATTCAATTTCACAACAATAGCATATACAAGATCACTGAAAGAAACACAATGACAAGATTTATCTTGGGAAACTCTCTAGGGGAAGAAAACCCAGCAAAAATTCCTCAATATAGATGATCAAAAGTACAAAGAAAAAACCCCAAACAAGTGCTTCTTCTCCTTGCAGATATCTCTCTCTCCTATGCGAATTACACAAGTGAGTGTGTGTCCAAATGAGGAGCACATCACTCCTATTTATACTTTATCGTCCACTTGACTTTTTCACTAACTAGGTCAACCACAACAAACTTAACTGGGTTGACTTACCTAGGAAGACTCAAAACAATATAATATTATTTTCTGGAGGGTTCTATCGACCCAAATTACAAGGGAGGTTTTACCTCATGACTCTATGATGACTAAATACAATAATAACATCTCGACGAAGGAATAAAACATCTCCGAATAAATTACAATAATAAAATACAACAAAATATTATTTGAAGTTACAATATTTCAACACTCCCCTTTAACGAGAAGGGTATTCTATTGAAAACAACTACATTAGCTATAGGAGCAAGGAGAGAGAGCATTATCAACAACACAAAGGTGATAGATCTATAAATCAGTGGAATTTTTCTTCAACAACATCAGCAGCTAGAACAGTTACTGGAACATCTTCAATATCTTCAGTATTGGAGCATCATCTTCTACAACACAGAGTCTTCATCTTTGATCTTCATCTTCTGCAGCACTTGATCTTTCGATCAGCAACAACATCAGCTACAACGACATAACCTGCAACACACATGATCCAAGTACGGGATGATCAATCCCTCTCACTTTAGGACATAAGTCCAAGGATGATGCAATCCTAACCACATCACTGAGAAAAATGTTTGAGGATCACTTTAGGACTAATGTCCAGGGATGATACAATCCCAACCACATCACGAAGACAAAAGTTTGTGGATCACTTTAGGACTAATGTCTAGGGATGATGCAATCCCAACCACATCACATAGACAAAAGTCTGTGGATCACTTTAGGACTAATGTCCAGGGATGATACAATCTCAACCACATCATAGAGACAAAAGTTTGTGGCCCACTTTAGGACTAATGTCCAGGGATGATACAATCCCATTGCATCATCATCATCGTTGCTCCCCCTTTCAAGGAAGGTCCTTTCAAACCACACCAAGCTTGTCATGGAAATACTCAAACTTTACTCGAGACAGAGGCTTAGTCAACACATCAACAACTTGCTCATCAATTGATAGCCGCTAGCTTCAACAAGAATGATAGCCGTTAGTTGCACAACTAAATCCTAGACTCCAAGGGTAACACACCAAGAATTTGAATGGGATGGTTTTTTTGTCAACCAGAGGACTATGATAAAATATACTATTTATTCAGATAAGTGTTGATACACATCAAGATTTCAAATGGAAACAACAATTTAAAAAAAAACCAATGCTCTGGATCTTCAATCGCATTAGCCTGCACAGTGGATATAATCACACATAAAAATATCACTGAAATTAAATTGTAACTCACACAAAGTACTGATTCAACCTTCAAATCTTCATCAACACATTTTTTTTATTCGCAGCGTCTTTGAATCCTTCCTTTTTTCTATCAGAGTCATTTTTTTTTGTTTTAAAAGAAACCCTTTTTAACTTGTTCCATAATGGAATCATGTACCTTAACAGTTACTGGAACATCTTCAATATCTTCAGTACTGGAGCATCATATTCTACAACACAGAGTCTTCATCTTTGATCTTCATCTTCTGCAGCACTCGATCACTCGATCGTCTACATCAACACTTGATCTTTCGATCAACAACAACATCATCTGCAACAACATAACCTGCAACACGCATGATCCAAGTATGTGATGATCAATCTCTCTCACTTTAGGAAATAAGTCCAAGGATGATGCAATCCTAACCACATCACTGAGACAAAATTCTGAGGATCACTTTAGTACTAGTGTCCAAGGATGATACAATCCCAACCATATCACAGAGACAAAAGTCTGTGGATCACTTTAGGACTAATGTCCAGGGATGATACAATTCCAACCACATCACATAGACAAACATTTGTGGATCACTTTAAGAATAACGTCCAGGGATGATACAATCCCAACCACATCACATAGACAAAAGTCTGTGGATCACTTTAGGACTAATGTCCAGGGATGATACAATCCCACTGCATCATCATCATCATTGGTCCCCCTTTCAAGGAAGGTCTTTTCGAACCACACCAAGCTTGCCACGGAAGTACTCAAACTTTACTCGAGACAGAGGATTAGTCAACACATCAACAACTTGCTCATCAATTGATAGCCACTAGCTTCAACAAGAATGATAGTCGTTAGTTGCACAACTAAATCCCATGCTCCAAGGGTAACACAACAAGAATTTGAATGGGATGATTTTGCTGTCAACCAGAGGACTATGATAAAATATACTATTTATTCAGATAAGTGTTGATACACATCAAGATTTCAAATTGAAACAACAATTTAAAAAAAAACCAATGCTCTGGATCTTCAATCGCATTAGCTTGCACAATGGATATAATCACGCATAAAAATATCACTGAAATTAAATTGTAACTCACATAGAGTACTGACTCAACCTTGAAATATTCATCAACACATTTTTTTTATTCTCAGTGTCTTTGAATCCTTCTTTTTTCTATCAAAGTCATTTTTTTTTGTTTTTAAAAGAAACCCTATTTTAATTTGTTCCATAACGGAATCGTATACCCTAACTAACTGGAAACTAATTCTTCTTGAGTTAATTAAAATGAAATACAAATTTTCAAAATAAGAATGCTGACTCAGAGTCAAATGCCCATGCATCAGACTCCCGGGAATAAAAATCTTTCATGGAATCCTGTTCATGAAGTCGTCAATAGTGACATCGATTTTCTGTAGCATTGTGGCTATCATCCATGTTGAATCTTCAGTTGTATGGTCCTTTCATTTTACCAAATATTTATAATACTCTTTTCATCTGGTCTTCTTGCTCACTCGCTTGTCCAGAATCGATTCAGTAACTGTAGGTTTTGTTTTAGGTAACTATACTTCCCATTGAATTTATTGATCATCTTTTCCTTGCAATGTTGAGTGCTTGTACTCATCTGTATGATAAGGGTACATATCTAACACATTGAATGTGGGAGAAATACCTGTTGCTGCCTTACACACACATGGGGCAGAACGTGGTAGAAATATTCAAGACACTAGGTGTGTCCTTGGGGGCAAGTCTCGAGTCAAGGCTGTCACCTTGTTCTTGACTCCTCCGTTTAGGCTCAACTCCTAACGAATCCAAGGGGGGTAGACCTTATTAAGTTTCTAAGGAAAATTACTTTAGTATGATGATGTTTAGACTGAATGAGTTGTTTAGGAGTTTGAAATTAAACATTAATAACCATAGATGACAAGATAACAAAATGAGCACAAGAAAGCACAATGCTGACACACAATATATATATATATATATATATATATATATATATATATATATATAAAGATTTAAACATAGAACCGGTGCCTTAAAAATGGAGTCATAAAATAATCAAAGTACTTGCATGTGCTTGGAGTGAATGTTTTGTGATTGCCTCTTGGTACGTTTTAATTTAATGTGAAATATGACTGGATTAAAATTAGGCAAGGGGGGACTCCAGCTATACCCGAGGGGTACTTGAAGTATGTCCAAAAATAAACCTTCATGGCTACCCGCAAGGAATGTGTGGGATGAATGGAGTCTCTGAGACTGTGTTCATAATACACCCGAATGGTGGTATACTTCAACTCTGAATGTTGCAAGGCTCTACTCATAAAGGCTATAGGTTTCTCTTGTCCCTCCTTATTCTTTTGAAGCAAAACACCAACAATGGTGTCCTCCGAGGCAAAGGAAAATATCTGAAATTCCTTGGAATAATATGGACTAATCAAGACTGGGGACCTGGATATGGCATCTTTGATAGACTTGAAAGCATCTTTCCCTTCATCCATCCACTCAAATTTAGCATCTTTCTTTAACAATTTTTGTGGAGGATTCATTAATTCTGCTAAATTTGGGATGAATCTCCTTATGAAATTGATTTGACCATTGAAAGAATGGAGAGCTTTCAGATTCTGAGGCAAGGGGACTTTCTTAATGGCTTCAACTCACTCAGGATCGACTTTGACACCATCCTTAGAAATGATGTGTCCCATCAACTTGCCTTCATCAACCCCAAAGATTGACTTGGCAAGGTTTAAGGAAATACCATATTTCCGACATCTTATGAAAACCTACCTAAGATGACTTATGTGGTCAAATCTTTCTTTTGAGAAAACAGTTAAGTCATCTTGATATATTTCGATTATTTTTCCTATCAGTTCTTTGAAGGAAAAATCCATGGCTCTTTGGAAGGTGGCACCAACATTTAATAAGCCAAAAGGCATTCTTGAAAATTTATAGGTGCCCCAGGGTGTGGTGAATGTAGTTTTATGTTGATCCTCTTTATTTACCAACACTTGGTTATAACCGGAAAATCCATCCAACATGAACATCATTCCTGATCATGTTACTCTTTGAAGCAATGTTTCGAAGTCGGGCAATGGGTAATTATCTTTAAGGCATGATGTATTCATATTTTTGAAATCTATACATATTCTAATTGACCCATTCTTCTTTCTGCCAACAACTAAATTGGAGCACCACGATGAATGTCTTGTAGGTGCTATGATCCCTGCTGCTAACATCTTATGAATCTCCTTTTGCACAATGGGGGCCAACTTAGGATTTATTCACCTAAGTTTTTGTCGAAAAGGCTTGACCTCCTTAGCCTCTTTTGTGAGGGGAATAGCGTGTTGAAACACATCTTCCTGATAGGCTTTAAGTTCATCATAAATAAATGCCAACACATCTTTATATTCTTTGATTAAGTTGATCAAACTATTCCTTTCCTTTTCCAAAGTACCTTTTCCAATTTTTATTAACTTGGGGTCCTTATTAGTTCCTATGTTTATTTCCATATAATCCCCACTTTTTGTTTCTTCTTTTTTGCTTTTATGACAATCCTGTTGATCAAACATATTTTCAAAAGCTATAAGGCTACTCGGGATGTGATTCCTTTCATTATCCTCGCATTCCTGATACTCTTTACCCTCTTGCTGATAATTGATCTTGCAACCTTCAAACTCTTGGAGATTATGGATGAATCTCAAGAGCTGCTCATCATCTTTAAACACTTGCCAGTGATCTACATTTTCCAGAATTGAAGGTCTGAAATTAATTTCCATTTTTCCATTCCCACTAATCATTTCATCTGATAGCTGGAGGGTGGATGCTGCTACCACCAACTTATTTGCTAACCCATTCATTTCTCTAGGGACCTTTTGAATGTTAAGTACATCAAACCATTCCATGGTGTCCCATATGGCATTTCTATAATTCCTTAGTCTGTCATTTTTGCACTGATACTGATTCTTAATCTGGAGGACAACTAAGTCTGAATCACCTTTTATGTTTAACATCTTTATTCCCATGTCTTTAGTGGTTTCCAACCCTAGAAGCAATGCCTCATACTCAGCTACATTGTTTGATGCTTCAAACTCTAACCTGAAAGCAAAATTGTAGACTTTATTTGAAGGAGAAATGATCACAATGCTTGTGCCCTTTCCAGCTTTGGAATAAGCCCCGTCAAAGTACATTTGCCAAACCTCATCTATCTTTTCATCTTTAATTTTTTCCTTAATAGGGGCCATGAAATTCGAAAAGATAGCATAGTTTCCAAAGTTATCAGTGAAATGAACAAATTCATTTCTAGGATTTTTAGGGTTTTCTACATGTCGTTTCCTTAGCTTCTCTCTATGGAGTATCACCTTAGTGTTTTCTGATGTAGGTATAGTAGCATATGTCCAATCCAGTTGAATGTACCCACCAAGAGTTGGGACCCACTTTCTGGATAGCAACATACCCCAATTATCTGGAACATCAATCACTACCACATCCATCGACATGTCGATGTCAGGATACTTGGCCAACTTAACATGGAGATTTAAGATTATCCCTACCACTTCAACTTCTCTTGCATCCATTGCACAAACATTGTGGTAAGGTCAGGTGACCCTTAGATTTAGCTGTTCCATTACTTTTCTTGTCATGACATTTGATGAAGCACCTGAATCTAACATGCAATTATGAAGGAGAAGGTTATCAACTAGGAGAGAGACATAAAAAGGCGGGTGGTCTTCTCTTTTTAGATCAACACTATTGAGGACTATAGGCATATCCATAGGTTCAATATGTTCGGCTTCAAATATAGCATTATTATTAGGGAGAGGATCCTCTTTGACAATATTATGAGTTTTACTTTGACTATCCTCTATGGCTTTAAACAAATTTTCTTTTTGACCAGGAATTTTAAGGACATCAGTTGCATAAACATGAACCTTAGCACTACTTATCCATTCTCCCATGTCAATATTTAATTCAGGGATAACAAGGGGATCTGGGAGAAGATGAGTGGTTACCTTCGGCTTGTACTATTTAGATGGTGATGGCTTCTCCTTTCTTTGATAAATTGCACCCTTGAATCTAGCCTTCTTCATTTCCTGAATTATTTCCGGAGTAGGCATTTCACCATATAAGTTGGAAAGGAGGTCCTTCTCATAGCTGTAATCTGTGGCCTGCTTTCAATGCTAGTTTGATAAAGGGTAGGCTTGGCCTACCATGTACACATGATCAGATTCGCTTGACGTTGTTTCCTGATTACTGCCCTCGGGAAGTCCATGTTCCATAAATTGGTTTGCAACAAAACAAGTGCTTTCTTGGTGGAATTGTTCACAAGGTCTACACCATGGAATTACTTCTTCTACCATGTTAGCTGAGTCTAACTGGTTTGGAATCCTAGGCTCTTGCTGCGGAACTTTCTTTTGATAAATATTATTCTACTTGGGCTGAAAGTTCCTAGCCTCCATTATTCCTTTCCATTGTGATTATTCTATTTTGCATATGACTCAATTGTGCAGAATGATTCCTTTCCCGTTGTTTCCTGATTACTGCCCTCGGGAAGTCCATGTTCCATAAATTGGTTTGCAACAAAACAAGTGCTTTCTTGGTGGAATTGTTCACAAGGTCTACACCATGGAATTACTTCTTCTACCATGTTAGCTGAGTCTAACTGGTTTGGAATCCTAGGCTCTTGCTGCGGAACTTTCTTTTGATAAATATTATTCTACTTGGGCTGAAAGTTCCTAGCCTCCATTATTCCTTTCCATTGTGATTATTCTATTTTGCATATGACTCAATTGTGCAGAATGATTCCTTTCCCGTTGTTTCCTGATTACTGCCCTCGGGAAGTCCATGTTCCATAAATTGGTTTGCAACAAAACAAGTGCTTTCTTGGTGGAATTGTTCACAAGGTCTACACCATGGAATTACTTCTTCTACCATGTTAGCTGAGTCTAACTGGTTTGGAATCCTAGGCTCTTGCTGCGGAACTTTCTTTTGATAAATATTATTCTACTTGGGCTGAAAGTTCCTAGCCTCCATTATTCCTTTCCATTGTGATTATTCTATTTTGCATATGACTCAATTGTGCAGAATGATTGGCCATTAGTTGGTTTTGACTAGTAACCAAGTTTTTTATCATGTCTGCCACCTTTTCCATGGGATCTTTAGAAGTTAACTTTTCTTCTGATCAAACGTCTTTACCCTTCTCTTTGTTGTAGGAAGTGTTTCCCCTAGTGTAACCTAGAATGTTGGACTTGCCTGAAGACTGCATATTCTTTTCTATTTTCTCGGCCAATTCCTGGGCAGTTTTTAGATCAGCTGGCTCTTTGTCTCTTAACTAGTACCTTAAATCACCGGTGAAAGCTTCAATGTAGGATATAAGGATAGAGACATCTTTTGGCTTGATGTCTCTAGGAAGGTCCGCCACCACATGCCTGAATTTAGTGTTAAATTCATCCATGGTTTCATTCTCCATCTTCTTTATGCTATGAAGGGCAGCAAGCAGATGTCTTGGTTCCTTATTTTCTCCCCATTTCTTCTTAAAACCATCTAGGAACTCACTAAGAGTTTTATGTGAATCATCATTTAGGTCGGAGTACCATTCTCTAGCATCATCTTCTAAGGATAACGCAAAGAGCTTCATTTTGGCATCGTCATGGTCATGGGCAGCATCATTGCAATAACTGACCAGGTGCTTTTCAAACTTTGAAGGTGAGACTTGCCAGTGATGGCATTATTTCCCTAAAATATGGGGAGTTTCTTGATAGCATCATTTGGAATGGCATGGGGAGCACCTGCTATCTCAGAAAAGTCAAGGGGTTTGAAGAATTTCGTCATTTCTTGAGATTGGTGAATATGACTCTCTACAAATATGTGATGGATATCTGAGAGGGATTGGTCTCCTAAATCTTCAAGGTTTCTACGAGAGGTCTGCCTATTCAATCTTTCCCAAATAAACCTTTCAGGATTAGGGAGAGAATTGAATAATTGATGGCGGTTTCTTCGAGTAGAAATTCTTGAAGGGATGTTAGACAGTGGAGTCGCTAGATGGATCGAGTTTTAATTTCTATGTTTTTTTTAAAGACAAGATCAATCAATTTTTTTATATCTTTTTAGTTGTTTAGAAAAAAATTATGCTAAGTCATACTCGGGAATAAAAAGATTTATCCCTGACAACGGCGCCAAAAAGTGTTGCCACCTTTCACACACCTGGGGGGGAATATGGCAGAAATATTCAAGCCACTAGGTGTGTCATTGGGGGAAAGTCTCGAGCCAAGGTTGTCACCTTGTTCTTGACTCCTCCGTTTAGGCTCAACTCCTGACAAAGCCAAGGGGGGTAGACCCTATTAAGTTACTAAGGAAAATTACTTTAGTATGATGATGTTTAGATTGAATGAGTTGTTTAGGAGTTTGAAATTAAACATTAATAACCATAGATGACAAGATAACAAAATGAGGACAAGAAAGCACAATGTTGACACAATATATATATATATATATATATCAAAAGATCTAAACATAGAACCAGTGACTTAAAAATGGAGACATAAAATAATCAAAGTACTTGCATGTGCTTGGAGTGAATGTTTTGTGATTGCCTCTTAGTATGTTTTAAATTAATGTGAAATATGAGTGGATTAAAATTAGTCAAGAGCGGACTCCAGATATACCCGAGGGGTACTTGGAGTATGTCCAAAAATAAACCTACACGGCTACCCACAAGGAATGTGTGGGATGAATGGAGTCTCTGAGACTGTGTTCATAATACACCCGAAGGTGTAATAGAGATCGGTGCCCCAAGGTCACTGTCTAGGAGTTCCCACTTCCTTTGGGTATTTTTCCACCGTTTAAAGTTTGATCAAGGCGTTGGATTTTCACCTGATGGTAGTTAGTTGGGGAAGGTGAAGAATAATTAATATAGTCACTCATGTTGCTTTTGATGCAGCTTTACTGATCAAATGAACCACAACCAAGTGCAGAGCATACACACTAGAGTCTTTTTAATTTTAGTAAATTTTAAAGGATGAGCTTTTTAGAAAGAAAAACCTTCCAGGAACCTCTTTCGGTCCAAGTGGACCTCAATCGGGTAATCAATGAAGGGGTTGATTTTAAAAGATTTTTTTCAGAGATTAATAATAAGCAGCAAAAAGGAAGCAAACCAAAAGTTTTCTAATTAGTCCTACCACGCATCTCTTTCCCCTTTCGGGTCAATTGGGAAGTCGTGGGGTAAGTATTAAAGTTACTTTGATACTGTAATATGGAATATATGATAAAGTAATCAAAGTGTATTATTCTGCATCAATGAAACTAATCTAGAGAGAAAAGAAACAAGAAAATGCGAAAAACTGCAAAAAGGACGTGAATCCCCCCAGGGGGGATGGGGAATGGGCTTGAATGAGCCTATTTGGAGAAAATTTGTATTATCAGCTGTTACAATATCAGAAAAATTATCTGAATCCTCTTTTTTCTTATACAGGATGAAACCAAAGCTTTACAAAATGCAAAAATTAAAAATTATAGTCAAAAGGGAGACCCCAGGGGGATTCGGATGGCTCAAAAGCCACTTTCGAACAGAAGATTCTCCTCTTTCTGTTAGACCTGATAAAATAAATCAGGCTTATTACAATGAAATATTCCCAAAATCACTTTGAAAGTACCTTTGGGTCAGCCTACTTTAAACCAAAAAAAACTAAGTTAAAACTAGTTAAAACGGTAAAAAAAGAACCAAGGAAAGCAAGATTTCCTTGGGATCTTGGATTTGATTTGGGGAAGCCAATGTAATATGCACTGATTTCTGGATTTTATCTTTTAAAATAGAAACAAAAATCTAATGCATGCAAAATACGGATTCTCTTCAAATTGCCATGCAAAACAGACGATTTCCCTAAACTAGATCTAGGATGCTTTATGAAACTTTTTAGGAATGAGATCTAGATTATGATCCTTAATACAACAGATCAATGTTAATTTTTACTTTAATATAATATATCTAAATGATATCAAAACTTGTAAACAAAGTAACCAGGTAAAAAAATTATTTTAGAAGGAGGAAGAGAGAGAAAGAGTTATGGAAGCTTGGGAATGTTGGGCTTTGGAGTCTGCTTTGGTGGAACACCGAGGTACTATGTCCTCCAAAGATATTGAATATGAGGAAGATGAAAAATATCTCAACCCATTCTCCAAGTGAGATCTCCTGCAACTTAGAAATCCTTGCACAAACAGATGGTTAAAACATAGGTGCTGCTGCAAAAAGATAATTGGAAAGCATGCAATTAAACTTAAAATACACGCAACTCCAAGAGATCTGAAACAAGTGAATAGTAAGAGCATAAATAAAACTAGAATTATCTCTTACCCCAATAGGACAGAGCTCTCTCCTTCAATGCCAACAATTAACCATCAAAAATCAAAGATAGATAACACAGATTATACCTCATAAGCACTTGACAATCACCATCCACACATGAAGAGCATTACACCATAGATCTTGCCTCCAAAGCTTCTTTATTCCAAAATAGTAAACAATACAATACAATAGCAACATCTTCTCAATTCGGCTCTAACTAGCTTGGAAGAGGAAAACTAAGCTTTATTTATAACAAAAATTGGAAATCTAGCCCAAGGGGGACGCAATTCCCAAGGAGAGAGAGACAGCAGCTGCATGTGGAGTGAATTTGAGCTTGATCTGAGTCTAACTAAGCCCGATCTGAGTCTCACTAAGTGCAACTGTCAATTGGAGAGTTGATCAGACTGACACCTCAACTTGCTAACTGAAGCATCCACCAAAACTCATCCAGATGGGCACACACGTGTGGAGGAGAGAGAGAGGGTGCAATTCCCAAGATTGCATGCGGTAATGCACTCCCTGTTCAACCCAGATCACCTCCTTCTGTCAAGGGATGGTCAGATCCAGTCAATATCAAGCCGATGAGATTGATTTCAGTCAAATCGGAGCAAATCCCACTGATTTAGGATTTGGGGTTTTCTCCTTATTTAATTAATTTATTAATTAAAATAATCAATATTTGATTTTTAGGGGCTTTTGACCTGAGTGATGGAAAAATCACTCAAAAATTAGGAAAAGTGGGTTTATGGGTTTACATGGTGCTCCGAGCTTGAAAATGAGCACCCCCATGAATGAAACTGATTTCAGAGCCCACTTTTATTACAAAACCAAATTTTCCAATTAGACTATTAAAAAATAGCCTAAGTTATGTGGAAAAATTAAAATTAAAAAAAATTAAAAAATTAAAAAAAAAATTAAAACCTAGGGGGACTTAGACGTGTTCATATGACTCGACCATGATGCCTAGCATGTTTATACATTGACACATAGACTCTAATAGCCTCAATGGGACTAAATTCCAAGCCGACCATCCCAACTTTAGAGGTATTGAGTGAAAAACTCAGAAATTATCAGTCATTTATTCAACAACCAATAATAACCAAGGGAAAAAATACCCTGGGCTAATCGGATTGACAAATAAAGTCTAAGCGACCGAGTCTTTTATAGACACTATCATGCTAGAACATTTTATTACAACTCCCCTATGGGGTATGAACATGTGATATAGTACAACAAGCACTTCCGAAGGTCTTCTGAAGTTCAAACAAATCATCTTTGTTCGGTTCACCAGGCTCACTTGATAAAAAACCAGTAAGTACAACTTAGGTGGTAACAATACCCACATTCTTTGGTAATTCAATCTCATATGTGTTTGATGAAAAATTTCTCAAGATCATGCACGGCTCAATCTTCTTCCATTTCAAATTGTTATATTCTCTTTTTGGAAACCTGTCCTTTCGCAGATATGCCATTACCATATCTCCCACTTCGAAATTTAGCTCTCTTCTCTTCAAATCTGCTTTGACTTTATACTTCAAGTTGTTGTTCTGCAATTTCTGCTTCACTTCTTGTTGCAATTCATACATAGCATTGGCAAATTCTTCACCATCTGCACTCATCTTTTCAACTTTTCCTAAATCCCTCAATTCATGCACTCCTCTAGGGTGCATTCCATAAACAATTTGAAAAGGGATCTTACATGTACTTCTGTTGGGAGATTCATTATATGCATACTCTGCTTGCGCCAACACTTGATCCCATTGCTTGGGATGATCACCACCCAAGCTTCGCAACAAATTCCCCTAACTCCTATTTACAAACTCAGTATGTCCATCTATTTGAGGATGGTAATTTGAGCTGTAATCCAATCTAGTATTCATCTTTTTCCACAAATTCCTCCAAAAGTGTCCTAAAAACTTAGAGTCTCTATTTGACACAATGCTTTTTGGCAATCCATGAAGTCTTACCACTTCCCTGAAAAACAAGTTAGCGATATATGTAGCATCATTGGTCTTAAAGCAAGCAATAAAATGAGCCATTTTAGAAAATCTATCAACTATTACAAAAATGCAATCATGACCTTTTTGCATTTTTGGAAGACCTAACACAAAATCCATGCTAATGGAATCCCAAGGCCTGTTTGGGATTGGTAAGGATGTATATAGTCCTACGTTCTGGCTTCTTCCTTTGGCATATTGACAAATTTTACATCTGCTCATAAACTTCTGTACTTCAGCTCACATCCTAGGCCAATAATAAAAATGTTATAGTTGTTCATATGTTTTATCATACCCAAAATGACCAGCTAAACCACCACTATGTTTCTCTTTAATTAAATTCTCGCTCATTGAAAAGTTTGGAATACGCAACTGACTGTTTTTAAATAATAAACCATCTTGTATTATGAAATTATTCCACTTACCTCTGTCATAAAGTATAGGGTTTTTACAAGCCTCAAAAGCTCCCTGAAAATCAAAATCTTTCTCATATAACTCTTTCATGAATTCGAATCCTAAAACCCGAATCTCACCTTCTTGGATCACTAAACTTCTCTTGTTGAGAGCATCTACTATTTTATTTGCTTGTCCACGTATGTGTTTAAGCACAAACATGAAGCTCTGAAGGTAATCCACCCACTTGGCATGTTTTCTGTTCAACTTAGGTTGCCGCATTATGTGCTGAACATCATGATTGTCAGAATACAAAACAAACTCCCTAGACATCAAATAATGCCTCCATTTTTTTAGTGCTTGACTCTATGGCATAAAACTCTTTATCATAAGAGGAATATTTCTGTTTTACATCGTTCAAATTTTCACTAAAGTAGGCAATAGGTCTGTCCTCTTGGCTTAACACGGCTCCAATAGTCGTTCCACTAGCATCACATTTTACTTGGAATGGTTTAGTGAAGTTAGGCAACACTAATACTGGTTTTTCTGTTATCTTTTTCTTTAAGAGTTGAAATCTCCTTTCAGCCTCTTCCATCCATTTAAAAGGTTGTTTGTCTTTTTGTATAGTTTCAATAATGGGTGCATTAATTCGACTGAAATTTCTTATGAATTTCCTATAAAAGCTTTGTTGAGTTTAGTTGTCATTGATGTCAAAGAAGTTCATTAATGTCAAAGGAAGTGATGATTTGGCATGTGTGATGAGGCTAGGAAACCACATGATGGTGTCTTGGTGCTATTATGAAGTCATTGTTGCAATCTATTATCATTTTGGAACACTATGACAATTTTGGAAATTGACTAAGTCTCTTCGAAACGGTCAACTGAATCATCCATGTCGGTGTACCTCATACAATCCATGCGAAACGGTCGGCCGAATCATCCATGTTGGCGTAACTCATCTAGTATTGCCAAACCGATTGGAGAGGTTGGGAAAATATTGTTTCGGCACAACTGAAAGAAATCCACCAACACCGTTGGAGGTGATTCGCGAGTGGGTGTCGAAACGATCGGAGAGGTTGAGAAAAAATTGTCGAGTGTTCGGGTCAACTCGAAATTTTTTTGCTGAAATGGTTGCATGCCTTGAAATAGGAAGAAAAGGGATAAGGAAGCCGATATAATAGGTATGACTTAGACAATTTCACTAATACACCGATACACAGAGAAAATGTGACAATGTTGTAGATACAATCAACCGATGCGCCAATGAAGAGGCACATATTTAGAGTGAAAGGTTGTGTGCATTGAAAAAGTATGAGGCTGTAAAGGTATGGAGGAAGTATTTAAACTGAAGTTGAAAGAGAAAAGAATGTGTCTCTGTGATCTAGATTAATGCAGCAGTAGTAGCAGACAGAGACCAAAGAAGAGCAAGTGGCAGTAATCGCAAAAGAGATCTGGAAAACATATAAAAACATACTAGTGTGGTAGGATGGTGCTAGGGCAGGCTACATGCCTGCAGGGGGTTGTAGACTCCTTCCAGTAGTAGATGGTAAATAGGGTGTTGTAGCATCCTTTCAGTAGCAACTGATAAAACCAGGGGGTTGTAGCCTCGTTCTAGTAGCAATTGATAAAACCAGGGGGTTGTAGCCTCCTTCCAGTAGTTGCTGGTAAATAGGGTGTGGTACCATCCTTCTCTGTTGCAGCAGGAAAAAACTATTTATAAAGATAATTTTGCAGTAATAGGACGTATTGGTGGTTTTCCCAATTGGGTTCCACGATAAAATATGTGTTCTATGTTTCTTATTGATTCTCTGTGTTAATGATTAATGTTAAAAGTGGTTTTAAATTATAAAAGTTAACATTACTGATTCACCCCCCTCTCAGCATTGTCCAATATTGCAACAATTGGTATCAGAGTAGGTTCCTTCATTACAGTTTAACCATTGCAAGGAACATCCTAAATACAAACCACTATGGATCAACAAGAAGGGTTAGCCACCAATAGACCACCACTATTCACAGGAGAAAATTATGCATACTGGAGTGTGAGAATGAAGTGCCATATGATGTCTCTTGGATGGAAGGTTTGGGTAGAAATTGAAAGAGAATATAAAAATATAGATGACAACCTACCTACAGACAGTGTGGAGCTAGGCCAATATGAGGGTAATGAAAAAACCTTAAATGCCATCCTAAATGGATTGACAAACATTGTATATGTAAAAGTCATGCAATGCAAAACTGCCAAACAAGCTTGGGATACGTTAAAGATTATCTATGAAGGGGCATCCAAGGTCAAATAATCCAAGCTTCAGACATATAGATGGCAGTTTGAGAGCCTAAAAATGAAAGAATAAGAAAACATTGGAGAATACTTTCTAAGAGTAGATGAAGTTGTAAATGCTATTAGAGGCCTTGGAGGAAAATTAAAGGAAAGAGAAGTAGTTGATAAGGTACTAAGAACATTTCCAATGAAGTATGACTCAAAGGTGTCCACTTTAGAAGAACGAAATGACCTTGATATTGTGACAGTAGATGAACTACATGGGATTCTCACTGCATATGAGATGAGAACAGGGCAGAATGATCCTTCAAGAAGACAGGCAGCATTTAAAGCCATAAAAGATTCAAAGAAGTCCGAAGCTCCATCCAAATACCATTCAGAGGTTTCAGATGATGAAGAAGCCCTCTTAATTAAAAAACTTGAAAGAGGTACTGGAAAATACAAAGGAAATCTACCCCTAAAGTGCTTTAGTTGTGGAAGAATCAGACACTTTGCTTCAAAATGTTCGTACTCTAAACAAGATGATAGTGATACGAGAGAAGTCTCAAAGAAGTTCAAAAAGGGTAAAAAGGGAAAGAAAATGAAAATTCTTTACACAATGGAATATAGTGAAGATGAAGATACAAGTGGAGATGAACAAACATAAATTCTATTCATGGGAATTGATACTCAAGATCAGAATGGTGAATCATATGAGGAATTTATAGTAGACTTAAAAGCTGAACTCATTAGTACTCTTGAAGAACTTGAAAAATGCAGGAGAAAGAACAGATAGTCAAACCATGTCATTAGCGATTTGGAAACTCAACTCCTTAAGGACAAAAAGATTGAAGAGGACCTAAATTTGCAGCTCAAAAGAAGAATACAAGATTCTGAAAGGTTTGAAGAAGAGATCATGTAGCTTAGGAAAAGGCTTGATGAAGAAGCTATCAAATCAAAGTTTGAGAACAACTCAAAGGTCTTAGATGATATCTTAAGTATCCAAAGATCATTAAGTGATAAATATGGTCTAGGATATGACAAAACAAAGAAGCCAAAATATTCCTCTTTTACTAACCAAGGTGGAAACAAAAGAAGATGTACTAAAAAGTCCCATGAAAAAGGAAGAAAGCAAGAAATCTGGTCCATCCTCCTATGAAAAAAATAGAACAAATGAAGTGTCCAAAAGACCAGTGACAAATAGATATCAAAATACCTTTTTGGGTCACTTTTACACTTGTAATAACTTTGGTCACAAAGCGTTAAATTGCAGAGCCCTTAGAAAGTTTTGAGAAGACAAGAAGAATTCACCTAGTGACAAACCAAAAGGAAGAAATCATAACCGCTTTACACTTCTTCAAAGCATTAGAGGAATTTTGGGGTCTAAAATGGGCCTCCTAAGGAAAATAATAAAATAATAGTTAAAATAGTAAAATAATAGTTAAAATAATAAAATAATA
>LPNX010076544.1:4201-20484 GCA_001517045.1 Pseudotsuga menziesii
CCAACAAATCATGGTCGTCTCTCCTTAGACAATACTTCATATTTATCCATTTCTACACAAGGATTTATCTTTTAGTGGTTATGTTTTTATTGAAGATACTCGCTTTGATACCAACTGTTGGAATTTTTATATATACTAAGAGGGGGCTGAATCATTACACAACGTAGATTATACTATTTTACACTTAACAAATAAAACTTTTAAAAAAATTATACCAAAAAAATGGTCTCAGTTGCGCACAAAATATGTATATATATATATATGAGAGTTATTTTTACATATTTTTTGTGCAACTATGTCCATTGTTGTTTTTGGAAGAAAATTATATCTATATATATATATGGGAGAAACCAATCTCCAATTGTGAGCATTGAATCACTTACACATCAACGTGATTTGCAATAATAAAACTGCTAATTATAGGCACCAACCTGTAAGGACTTCTATCATCTGCATAAGCACCAACATGTTGACTTTAGAAATTGAAATGAATAGATATCAACCCCTTCTGTGAATCTCTGACTTGCAATGTCCTAGCACCAACCTATTTGAAGAATGATATCTCCATTTTTTTTCCAGCTCCGACTGATTGGAAGCACCAACTCCCATTTATATTTACTAACACCAACTCCTTAATGTGTTTACCAACACCAACCAGAAGGAAGCTACAACTCCCTTTCCTTTCCCCTTTCTACCTCCCTAAAATGAATATATGTGTATATCAAAAACTGATATTTGCATTTAACTTATCTTTGATTTTTTTCTCTTATAATCTGTGACGACTCTGATATGTATCTCATTTGGTCTGGATCTTATCCTTTAGTTATCTGTATTATAATATCTTGCAATCCGTGACAATGTCTACTATAATTCTTCTGCAATTTTTTATCCTATGAAAACTGTGATTCTCGATTCTACAACACGCTATCACTTCAATGATTTATGACTTTTAATTCATCATGTGTGCAATCTATGTCATTCTCTATTTATATTATTACGAGGAGTCTTATGAAGAAATTTGGCATGGTGGTAGTTTCCATTGAAGATTCTAAGGACTTTTCAATATACTTAGTAGAAGAGTCTTATGAATCAATATTAACAGGGAAGAAGAATCTCTTGAACATGCTTTCAAGGCACAAGCTTATGTTAGTGGAGGATGAGGAAGAACTAGAAAAAGGAGCGGTAGATCTAACAACTGCAACTCATAGAGAGAGAACAAGTAGAGTATGGAACAAGAATAAAAACAACAATAACACCCTCTAAGATCCAAGGGGAGAGGCTGAGGCTTTTAGAAAAATAGTAGGTATGAACAACATAAAAGTCAATGTTATTATTCTAAAACATTTAGTCATTTCTTGAATGAATGTAGGAAAAAGTAGGTAGTCCTAAACAAAAATAGAGCTAATGTTTCTAATACATCTCAAAGAACCTCAAATACCATGTTTTTAAGCTGTGATGAAGCTCAAGAATGTTATTCCATTGTAATTAAATTTAAGTGTACATTTATCATCAATTTACTACTGGATCAATAAAAAATAACATATATAGCATCATAGAGAATCCACAAAGTTATCGATTTTCACATAATTAACAAAAAAAAAATAGTCCTCAATGATGATATTAGAATTTCCCAAAACTTTTAGAGATGAAAAATCGTATTTTGAGGCAAATAATAGGAGGCCTCTCTTATAGTGGAAATTCCCTATTTCTTGGGGTGGACCACAACATAGACGATGACATCAAAAATAAACTCATTTCAAAGGATGCTAAATATATAAACGAAACTAACACTAAGGGATAAGAAGTGTGCCTTATTCTGGACGTTTGAAGTAGATCCTCATCGAGATTTCAATCAAACTTGTCTCTAGACATTGTCATCAACAATAAAAATATATACAAGCATGCTATATAAAAATATTTAGTTCCAACATATTTCATTCTAATCTAGCATATTTAATTTCAACATGTAAATAGAGTAATTACATCCATGGATAAAATTATTCATATTTACACATGTAGTGGATGAGAAATAGATATTTCAATTAATATGAAGAAAGATACAAATCACAATTTCAGTATAATATCTTTCTCTCAAATTTCTCCTTCACTGATGCTTCATAATAGCTCAATATATAGTCCCTCAATGGGAAGTGAAGGGTTGAAATGGAGCGTTTCTCCGCATATGGAAGAACAAGGATCAAGTCATTTGTTACTTGATGGGGAAAACTCCAAATATATTTTTTTAGCATAATTTTCTATGTATGCAAGTGACAATGGTTCAAGCTATGTATACGTGGGTTGTAGACTTGTGACCTATGTATATATTCAAAAATGTTTTTTTAAGGGTTCCACTGGAGCATCATGGCAATGATGAGCAACTGGGATAGAATGAGTCTGCGTAGGGACAGGGATATTCCATCAAAGCATGATGTATCAGGTTTGGAAAATGACGCTAAATATATGCCCCTAATGTATGAGGTAAGAGGGGTACATGATGGTCGAAATACAATATAATAGTCCTAGGAGTGGAGTAATGAATACCTGGGTGAAAGAAACCAACCACTCATCAGTATAATACAAGGATAGATCTCTACATATAACTGCAAATATGAAGTATACATAGAAGTACCGGATACATAACAGTACAATGGCGATGAATAGGCGTAGTAGACATATGCCATGAGTATTCATCATCACATATAATATACAATGAAATAAGGTATCCATATTGAATGAAGACATCAAATGGTACACTAGAGTCTAGCCATGAGAATTGAAATCTCATAGATACTGGCACAATCAAGGAGGTAGAATATATAGAATGACACCAAACTCAGAGGTCTTCTACACAAATCACCGCTAGTACATATCCCAATACATGAATAAAGGTGTGGAAGTCGAACATGATGGACCATCATCTAATTATCGATCATTGATGTATATCGTTAATATATGCGTGATATCCCATCGATAATGATAATGGGAATCAAGGTACAGAGCGCAAACAAACTAGTGTTGAGGGTGACAGTGGTGCAAGTTGCGTATAAGAGGGTTGTAGAATTGTGATCCACGTATTATTCAAAAATGTCTTTTTAAAGGATCCACTAGAGCATAAGGATAATGGTGAGAAAGTTGGATAAAATGAGTCTCCATAGGGACAGGTATAGGCCATTAAATCATGATGTATCACATGTGGCAAATCACACTATAACATCCTCAATGATCCAAGAGCTCATCTCTAGTATTAGTCTCATATCCACTTCCTAGCCACATAAGAAACCGATGAGAATTATCAAGTTGTAAACCATTTCTCCACGACATTTTCCTTATTGTGATGCATCATAAAAAAACGACAGGGAAATATGTTAAAAACACTGATGCATGAATCATCCTATACTTATTTGGAGTCCTTTATTTGAAGAATTCATAGTAGATTTATGGAAACTATTGTTGCTAAGAGATAAATACTTGGAGCAAGATTATAAAAAATAATAGAATTTCTACATTTCCATATTCCCCAACAAGACTGACAACTCTATAAACTACGGAAACTTTCTAGTCTATCATTTAAATAGGAATCAAAATATAATAGACCCCAATGAACATCAAGGTTATTTCACCAAGGATAATTCCCCACACATTCTAACTGAAACTACATTGAACAAAAATTTGTTTCACATGTATTCAAAAGAATGAATACTTAAGGGACATATTCCATGACCAATTCTACCTCTCTTCATTAAATTTTCCCATGTCAAAAAATTGTTTCTCAAAATTAACCACAAGAAACATTTTAATTTCAAAGGAATGTTCCTATTCCTTATTTTACTCGACAAACAATAACCTATAGCTTAAGAAGGAAAATAAGAGATATTTTCATAGAAAATTTTTGCAGTATTCTGCCCATACGTTATGTTCCAATCCATACAGGATCACCCTTGTCTAATAGTCTCACTCCCATATGATTAATTCCATCAACATATCCATCCCATTCCTTAGTAAAATATCCCCAAACACCAATATTCTCGCCCTTCACCCTGTATTGAGTAGCACTTCTTCCATTGAACATAATATCTAAAAGGTATTTTAAGCCTCTCAAATTGAAAAGAGACTAAAGGAGAGTAAATCCTATAAAAAAATTCCCCACCTAAAACACGGTCAACTCCAATCGATACTTTGTTTACATTACTAATTCTCAAACCCACACAAAAACTCAACCATGTATTTAAGATTTAACAAAGCCTTTCTGTAATTTTGATGCATTTCTAGCACTTTTGACATATTCTCTAGAACTAACATATAAAAGAAGTATTCTTCATGTATTTTGAGTGTATAAATTCACTCCATAGTACCAAATCAAATATCCCTCTCCAAAAAACCTTAATACATAAATCCAAGTTGAACCAAAACATGTTTTTTATACCTCACTCTACTTAACATTTTGGGAGAGAAATAACTTCCTAACTAACTAGATGTATCTTTTCTCCATCAATTTTACAAAACTATAGGAATTACATCGTCCTTCTTATCAAAACATGTAGTAAAGACTGAAATATGTTAGCCAAATATAACCAATCTACAAGAATACTTACTAGTACAAGTTTGATAAGAGTTGGCCTTCCCCCAAACACAACCAAAGAAAACACCAAATGATTTTTTTTCAACACTCGTGAGTAAGCACATCCAATCGTATGGGTTTTAAAAAAAACCAAGATACTTGAAACAATTTTCAATAGGCTCATCATTTTAAGGAAATAATGAAAGTACATGAACTTCATCATCGATATTATGATATAGAAAACTTGATTTGAGGATGCTTACATTCATATAGCTTCACAAAACAATTGTACAATCCTAGAAAAAGTCTATAATTCACTAACATAGCCATCTCCAAAATCGAGAACGTCATCAACACACAACTTGTGGGTGGTGTAATGTATGGAAGACAATTTAACCCCCTTAATAATGTTATCCAACAAAAATGAGAGACGTGATAGAGGGGACCTATCAATTAAAATTAAAAAATGTGCAAAAATAACACAGACCATAATCCAATCCACAACCTCCAACGATAACCCAATTTATAGCAAAACTAATTTTTTTGTTTTTATGAAGTGAAGGTGTGCCTGATTAATACCCACCCATTGTTGAGGAATGTTTAATCTCACATGTTGGTTATTTAGTTAGTTAGGTGACCCATGGTATTTTCTGACCTATGGTATTCACCCATAGTATTGTTATTATGTATTTCCTATTTATACTTAGTCTAATAATGAGAAGGAAATCAATATACACATAGTGTTTAAGTCTACTTCAATATTCTATTTGTCATGGTATCAGAGCTTACAGTCTTGTCAAAACCCCAAATTTTCACAAAAATTTAAAATTTTGAGATAACATAAAATGTTGGTGCTGTGGTTTATTAACAGCTAATGGTTAGCAGAAAAAGAAAACAGTCCAATGATTAGTATTACATATTTTCAAATTACGTTAACTAAGCAGTTTCCTTTTTGTAACAAAGATAAGGTTTACTTAGGTATTGTTTTATTTCAGTTTATTGATGAGTCTTCTCTATGGCAAGTAGGTGGAATCTATCTTTGAATCCTAGGGTTACTTAGCATTTATGCTAACGTAGAAATATTACTGGTTCTTACAGGTTTATAGGTATGATCAAACAAGTAATCATTTTAAATTCATAAAGTATCAAGAAGTGTTTCTATTTGCAATTAATGTGCTTAGTAAAATAAGCTGATAAATTCCAAGAAACTTCAAGGAGGTAAAATAGTTTATTTCTCCAGTTATTCTTGTAAGCAAAGTTCTCATAAAAGAGTTCCTTTCTTTATCAACTTAGCGACAGTAAAGTTACTTACAGTGGACTCTTGACTTGTAATATGTGTTGCATAATAACTTCTACTTTGATATACATATCTTGCAATGTTATTCTTATTGTACTATGGGTTATTATACATGGAAGAGCTTCGATCAATATTGATAGTAAGATTCTTATTAAAATATAAATTTTGATTTCCTTTTTGACCTACTAGTATAGTAAGTATCAACCTATTACTTATATGTATAAATCAATTGCTCATTAACAGTTTATTAGCTTCCTTGTCAATGTCGTACTACATGTACTATTGTGTCATATACATTATCATACTATTTACTTGAGTATCAAGCTGATCGATATTTACATTATGTAAGGAAACTTAGAGCCTATAAAACTTCTTGATATTATAGGTTTGATTAGTGTAAAAACAACTGCGTCTTTTCACATGAAACACTGTTTGCCTCTACTTCTTTAATTTAAGTCAATCGATGTGGTTCTACTCAATTATGGACTTGAGTAGGATTATTCCATTGCAATTTTTATTGCTTCTATAATGTTTTTCTTATATTAAGTTACTGTCTATAACAGCTTTTAAGGGAGATTTTTTCTATAATTATCAACCTTCTATCTTATGCTAAGCACCAGTTATCTTTTATAATCATAAAAATCATCCTACCAGTAAATGATCATGGTAAATTACTAACAAAATCCAAGTTGAGAAGCAACTATTGACTATTAAAGTCTAATCCAAATTGAACTATGTAAAAGAATTCAATATATATTCTTTTAATATACTAGCCAACTTTATAGTTTATTACCAATCGAAACGTTGGTTTTATAAGGGTTATAAATATGCATAAACCTTTATGTTTATAAACATACAATTCTATAGTTAGTTCGAAGGTTCTAACCAAGTCTAAAACAAAGTTGAATTTGTAAAGAATTCATGATTCTACTCTTTACTATGCTATCCAACTTTATAATTATCACCACTTGAGTTGTTGGTTTTAAAGGATTACAAAACATGCATAACATTGATTTGTTAGCACATAAGCTTACTATAGTTTAAAAGGGTTCAAAACAAGGTTGAATTCGGGTTTCAACCAATTAGTTAAGTGGTAACACCTTGCACTAGGTCAATGTTATCATTGTGGTTTATCCAAATCTGTCATATAAGTGTTGATAACTGCTGCAAAATTCAGCCTTGCATTCTTACTTAATGCATCAGCAACTTTATTTTCTTTACCTTTAATGTGCTGAATTTCAAAATCATACTCACTTAGGAAAGCTAGCCACCTAGCTTGTCTGGCATTTAGATTAGGCTGATCTAACAGATACTTTAATCATTTATTATCATTCATTAAAATAAATTTTCTGCCAATTAGGTGATGTCGCCACATCTTTAGCACATGTATAACAACAGCTAATTCCAGATCATAAGTTGCATAATTCTTTTCATGAATTTTTAATTTTATAGACTCATAGGCAATAACATGCCCTTCTTGAGTCAGAACACCACTTAAGCCATCATTGCAGTCATCAGTGCACACTACAAATTCTTTATTTGGATCAGCTATTCTTAAAATAGGTACGCTGGTTAATAAAGTTTTTAACTTTTTAAAGATTTCCTCAGATTTTTGGTTCCAATCAAACTTCTTTCCTTTATTTTGTAAAGAAGTTATTGGATTCGTGATCCTCGAAAAACCTTCAATGAATCTCCGGTAGTAACCGTTAATTCCCATGAAAGATCGAACATCAATTACATCCTTAGGAACCGGCCAATCTTAGATCACCTTTATCTTTTCAGGATCTACTGAAATCCATTCCTTGGTCACCACATGACCTAAGTACTGAATCTTATCTTTGAAGAAATCACATTTACTAAACTTTGCAAAGATTTGATGATCTCGTAACTCTTACAAAACAATTTTTAAATGTTCTTTATGTTCTTCTTCAGTTTTTGAATAGATTAATATGTCTTCAATAAACACGACCACAAACTTATCTAGATACTTATGCATAACGTTTTTCATTAAACACATAAAAATAGCTCGGGCATTAGTAATCCCAAATGGCATGAAGACAAACTCGTAATGGCCATATCTAGTTCTAAAAGCCATTTTAAAGATGTCTTCATCTTTAATCCTAACTTGATGGTATCCAGACCTTAAATCTATTTTCAAAAACATCGTGGCTCCATGTAGTTGATCATATAGATCATCTATGTAGGGAAATGGCTATCAATTTTTAATGGTCATCTTATTCAACTGACGGTAATCTATGTAAAGTCGCATGGTTTCGTCCTTTTTCTTAACGAAGATGATAGGTGCCCCCCAGGGAGACACACTAGGTGGAATATACTTTTTATCAATTATTTCTTTTAATTGGGACTTTAATTCATTAAGTTCAAGTATGTTCATTCGATAAGGGGCCTTTGGGATAGGTACTGCACCAGATACCAGCTCAATGGTAAAATCTAGTTCCCTTTTTAGAGGTAGTCTCGAAATTTCTTCCAGAAATACATCAACATATTCTCTTAAGACTGGTATGTCTTCCAATTTTAATTTATCTGTCTTGATTAGACTCTTCTCATCAGTTATTGTTACTACATAACCTTTGCAACCCTTCCTAATAGCTCTCTTAAGTTGTATAGCAGAAATCTACCTTATAGTGGTTTTTTCTAGAAATTCCTTTTACACTTACAAGTTTTCCACCACTGTTTATATATGTAAAGGTTTTATCGTAACAGTTTGAAATTACCGTATGTTGTTCTAACCAATCCATACCGATAAGTAAATCATAAGAACCAAGAGGTAATACATTAAGCTTCACAATAGTTTCAAAATGATCCATACCTACTGCACATTGCTTTACAAAACAAGTTACCTTTCTTTTAGCACTAGTGGCTAACTGAACTAACCAAGAATTTTCAAAATTTTCAACAGGAAACTTAGATTTTTCTACCATTTTAGGTGCAATATAACTAAGACTAGCTCCAAGATCAATTAAAATAGTTACAGGGGTTTGGTTTATCATACCTTCTACTTCCACCATGGAAGTTTGATATTCTACTTGTCGATTCTCCAAGGCTGCATTGATTCTGGGCATAGTCATCGCTAATTCTCCAAGAGTCATCTCTTCCTGTATGGTATGAATATTACTAATAGTCTTTTTCCGATTAGGACAGGCTGAAGCATAGTGTGGGCCATTACATTCCCAACACTTTATAGGTTCTTTGCTCTCAAAGTTCTTGGTATAATTACCATGGTTATTAGCAAATTCTTTACCCTTGGAATTATTTTGATTGCTTGGAGAATTATTCTTATTTCCTTGGAAATTCTTATTAGGATAATTTCTAGCCTTATTGTTCTTAGAATTTTTGTTGGGCACAAAATATTTTTTCTTTTGATCATACTGATTATTATTCTTCTTGGCCTTCTAGTTGGCCATGCTTTCCTTCTTTTGATTCTGTTCATAACAGAAGTTGGCTTTCCTCTTGGATTCTTCCAAATATAGTCAAGTACTTGTCTTCTTTTGGTTTTAAATATTTAGATCTCTTCAAATCTGAGCCACCTTAACTTTTTGTACTCTATATTGTGGTTGTTTCATTAGTTTTTATGAGATTTTTGGAATTTCTAACATGATTTTTCGCTCTCCTACTGTTCTAGGTGATTATAGAGAACTGTACATGTGCCTTTGGCAAGAAGTGGTGCCACCGCCTGAGTCAAGTTAGAAATGGGCGGTGCCACTGCCTAAATCCAATAATCAAGAAACGATTCTTCCTCAAAACCTTCTGTGAGCAGCTTCATCTGCGCGGTGCCAGGTAGGCCCTGTTCTAGACTTTGTATTTTGATTTTTGTATGTTTTTGGCTTACTTTTTTATTGTTATATTCCCTTTGCATTCAAAGAAGAGTTTATGTTTCTTTCATTGGAGTTTACATTCTTTTCTTTTCTTGAAACTTCTTGCTCGTTTCTATAGATATTATTCGTTGGAATCGGAAAATATACATTTCATTTTCATGAGTAGGTTTTGGTTTGTTTTGGACTTGGAATGCGTGAGTGATCCATGTTGTTTTGGGTCTTTCTTTGCTTGGGTGATTCTTGTTTCCTTTTGCATGTTGATTTTTTTTCAATGCTTGGTAGGAGAGATTGATTCTTCGTTTCCTTGTCTATTCCAAAGAGAAGTTTTAGTTTTCTCTCTCTTTTGATTTATTCGCAAGTTTGTTGAACGATTTTCTTCTTGTTTTGTGCATGATTGTTTGAAGTTCTAGATCCTACTTTCATTAAGAAGAAATATCTATTTTCAGCTTTGCCTTCATTAGAGTTAGTTTTGTTTGGAAAAGTTAGTGAAATCACCTTTCTATTAAGTTTTTATGCATCTTTTTCAAGCATGAAAAGATAGGAAACATTTTTGGTTTATTTAAGTTTGATGTTCTCTAGATCTCTTTTTTATTTTCTTTGAAGATTGTTTGGGGTGCATTGATATTTCACTTTGCTTTTGAAAAGGTAGAATTGCATTTGCATTTGGGTGTGCATTTTTTGGAAGAAAATAAAATCTCTCTCCCTCTCTTAGGTAGAATTTCATTGAAGAGGAAAACTTGCATTATCATATAGATCAGTGTGCATCTTCTTTAATTTAAAGTTTTCAATCCATGTTTCCACCTGAATGCACAACATTAAATGAGCGGTAGTACTAGGTTAAAACTTTTAGCAATTTGAGTGATAAGTTAGAGACATGTTCGGACGTCGTTAAGCGTAGGAGCTGTCGTTACTTGTTCACACTACAACCCAGGACTCGTGCGGTTCTTCCACATACCATCAGTATATTGAATGACATTTCACATACCCTTGAGGAATATAGAAAGGTACTTCATATACTCGATTGTATATTAGAAGGCCCCTTGTGAACGGTTGTGCATTAGATAGCACTACTACCAATTTGAGCTCCCACGTACCTAGCGTATATCGGGAGACCCTTTTAGGAATCCTCAAACCATCTAAGTTATCCTTTTGGCCTATCCTGTGAGGTTCCTGACTCTTATCCACTCCTTTCACATTTTTTTTTATTGTTTTTAGTTTGAGTAGTGATTGCTTATGCATGGTAGTTAGGGTGTTTTTAGGGAGTTTAGAGATGGCATCCCAATCTAGGAATACCACTCAATAGGTCCCTTTCCAAGCTATACCTTTTGTATTCCATCCAAGTGAAGGTATTGGTCCTCCCTTTATTGCCACTCTAAATCTTCCTGGATTAACTATAGGATTACCAGTCTGGCTTTTTAATCTGGTAATTCCTGTTACACCTAATGTCTCCAATGTCACCTCTCCTATGGGAGAGGATCTACCTCAACCTAATCCCTCTCCTTATTCATCGGTTGTGGCTTCATCTCTTTCTTCTTCTTCACTTGACCAAAGCTCTATGGTTAGTAGTCATGGTGATAAGAAGAAGAAAAGTAAGGGTAAAAAGAAGAAGGATAAGAAAGATAAAAAGTAGCAACCATCTGCTCTTGATGGTGCCTGTTTTAAGAGAACACTCAAAAAATCCAAGTTCCCTTGTAAGCTTTGCAAGGGGGACCACCTTCTTAAAGAGTGTCCTGGTATTTCCCGTGTACAAGAAGAGTGGTCTAAAAATTCCAAACCATCTATGTCTTCAACCTATGACCTTCATGTTGACGATACTTCCTCAACCAACGACCCATTGGTAAAAGTTTGTAAGGGTAAAGTCTTGTATCCTTGTTTGATATGCAAGGCTATGCATCGTACTTTTCTTTTTCCAAGCGTGGATGAAGTTTCACGTTGGTTGGGAAATATTACTGATCTTCAACACGTGACTCCAAAAATTTATAGTAAGTTATCCCTCGATTCCTCGCTGGTTGACCAAGTGATCAATTTAGTTTCATCTATAATTGATCCCACTCTTCCTTCGGAGAGTGAAGTGGTCAAGTCGATGTCATTTCCACCCGATCCCACTCTTTCATCAGAGAGTGTTAAGACTAAAGTCTCTTTGACCAAATCGTCATCTTGTTCTTCTCTTCCAATAGAGAATGAACTGAAACCTGCTAAAGTTTTTATGCTTCGTTCTGATTTTTCTCGACAAGATGAAATTTTGTCTGTTTCAACAGAACCCTCCTAGAATAGTGAGGTTATTTCCTTTGATTGGAGTAACCTAACAGAGTCTCATATTCATTCGATTGTTCCTTTCCATATAGTTATGAATGTTACCAGTAGGTGGATACTTCGAACTATTGTTGACGAAGGGGCTTCTGTTATTATTCTATCCTCAATTGCTTGGCAAGATTTAGGTTCTCCTTAGCTTGTGCCAGCCACCGATCATATACTGGCTTTTAATCGAAGACCTACTGCACCTTTAGGGACCCTTCCTTATTTACCTATTACATTAGGAGGGAAAAATGTCTGTATTGATGTTATGGTTGTCCAAGTTCCTTTAGATTTCAATATGCTCCTTGGAGGTGATTATGTTTATGCCATGAAATCTGTAGTGTCTACACTCTTTAGAGTTATTCATTTTCCCCATTTTGGGAAGATTGTGACCATTGATCAGCTTTCTTTTGTTACACCTAACCATCGCATCACTCCTAGTAATCAGACTTCCCTGAATGTGTCGCATGTTCTTATGGTTCCTTCCCCTTCTTCTAGTTAGCTTCTTCCCATCATAGGTAAAATGGAGGGCATGGGTCTAGTCTATGGACATCATAATGGAGCTAAGCTGCTAGCTTTTATGAAATGGGGGCAACCTACCAACCTATGGATATAATTTTGGGTAGGAACAGGTTAGTGAGCATAGTTCCCATTCTGTTTCAATCTCGTTAAAAAATGAAAGAGATGCCTATGAGAAAAGTTCCCATTCGATGTCAAGCTCATTTAAAAATGAAATGGATTTCCTCAAACATAGTTTACCTTTTGGTTTCAAGCTTGCATAAAAATGAAATCATTCATGAGCATAGTTCATTTTCTATTTCAAGTTTGTTAAAAAATGAAGTAGGTTTCCTTAAGCATAGTTTACCTTTTGGTTTCAAGCTTGCATAAAAATTAAACCATATTCCAATAATAGTTACCTTCTATTTCAAACTTGTGTAAAAATGAAGCAGATCCCCTTCCCTTGAGTCAAGTCTTCCCTTTAGTGTTAGAACTTGAACCTTCTTTTCAGCTACCTAATTCTCGTTCTTCCTACCCCCATAGTGAACATTTTCACATTAGTAACCAGGTTTTTTAGGTTGGGTATTGAAGAAGAATCGTTAGACAAAACGAAGCTTGGGGGACATGTTAATCCCCTAGCAACCATGCTAGCAGTAAGCTTCACTAGAAATCATGCCGGGGGAAAGATTCCAACCTCTATATACCATGTTAATGGGATTTTTCAAGCATAGTTTACACATTGGGTTCAAGCTTGCATAAAAATGAAACCAATCTTTGAGCATTCTTTCCACTGATCTTCGAGCTCATTAAAAACAATAAGATGGTGTTGAGCTTACTTTTCATTTTTCGTGCTCTGGGTAAAACATGAAAAGTGGTTTGATCTTAGTTTATTACTTTTTCTTGCTATGGATTCAAACATGAAAAAGGTTAATAGAGTCCTCTTTAAGCTCTTTTCGGACTCTTAAAATGTGAAAATATAGTCAAGTAATTGTCTTCTTCATACTCAAAAAAGTATTTGAAGAGTCATCTCTCCGACGGTAGGCTATCTCCTTTTCAGTTCGGATGGACTATTTACGAAAAAGGAACACTCCAACCAATCATTTTGGGAATAAATGGCAGTTTGTCGTTACCTTTGAACATGGCACTTGTCTGCATATCATTTCAGTCAATTGGGTATTTAGTTGATTTCCATGACGATCCAATTTCATGAGTCACGGCACTCCTTTGAATCTTTCAGAAGAATGCATTGTCCATCGTCGCACTGTGTGTTTGTTTGTTCTAGTCATGCTGCCAAGTCTTTTGTCATGTTGCCCAATGTTTAAAGGGAAGTTGAAAAAGTTTACCTCTGTAATCAAAACAGTCTCCGTGTCAGTACTTTTGAGTCAGTCTTATGGTTACCTCATTCACATCATTCCAAAACTTTGTTTTGAGTTTCGTTTCATCGATGTGGGACTCATCATGGCCCTACTTTGACGAGACTATTCATGTCAACATCAACTCATCATCCGGGAAATAGTTTTAGAAACAAATTTAGTACCTTGAGATCTATATACCTCAATGACAAATTCTCTCGCTCTCGACATAGGTTCACATCATTGACCTTTGATTGATAGAATCAACCGGTTGTTCAACATCAAGACATCCATTCACACTCAGTAGATTGTACTAAGGTACCTAGGGAATCATTGACAACAATGGTGATCTCCCTCACACTTGCTAATGGTTCACATCATTGGCTGGTAATCAAGTGGTTTCTACCATGTTCGACTTTAGAACATTGTAATCACATGGATAGAATTGTACTTTGTGGAAAACAAGATGAAGACCCTGGGTACTTGTTTAGCACTTGTTGCTTTCCCCAGTTTGCAATGGAGTTTTGTATATCAAGCATGGATCCACATTTGTATGTCTAGTAACTATGTCTAATTTTGAGTCCTTTGTCACATGGATCTATGTTGTATTCTGGTAGCCATAATTGTTTATTCCTCTCGTGTATCTGCTTTGTATTGGTCTATAGCCATGAATTGGTTACATTTGTCTATGAGTCAAAAATACCAATGTATTGCAGATTCCCAGTCGACGACACTCTCCGATCAAGTTGACTCTTACCTAGAAGTGACAACTTGTTCTCTCAAAGCTCTCGCTTATCGTATCCCTCTAAGCCTCATGCTTTGGGGGGAATTTTGTTAGAACAAAATCATGTCATCTACATGTGATAAGATCCTTAAAACTTCTATTTTTCCTCAATCCCAAAACTTGGAGTGGAAACAGTGATATGGATGTCAATTTTACATAAAAAACCCTAGCATCATTTTTTCCCTTTAGCTGATGAGTGGTGCCTTGTTCATCACCTATTTTAGTCGATAACCAATTACCTATAGCTTCAAAAGGAAAATAAGAGATATTTTCATAGGAACTTTTTGCAGTAATATGCCCATTAGCTCACCTCCAGTCCATACAGTTTCATCAACCTTGTATAATAGTCTCACTCCCATATGATTAATTCCATCAACATATCTATCCCATTCCTTAGTAAAACATCCCCAAACACGAATACTCTTGGCCTTCACCCTATATTGAGTAGTACTTCTTCCATTGAACTTAATCTCCCAAAGGTATTTGAAGCCTCTCAAATTGAGAAGAGACTAAAGGAGAGGAAATCCTATAAAACTTTTTCCTCCCAAAACAGGGTCAACTCCAATCAATACTTTGTTTCCATCACTAATTCTTGAATCCAAACCAAAACCCATACATGGATTTAAGATTTAATAAATCCTTTCCATAATTTTGATGCATTTCTAGCACTTTTGACAGGTTTTCTAGAACTAGCATATAAAGGATTATTCTTCATGTATTTTGAGTGTATAACTTAACTCCATGGTACCAAATCGATTCTCCCTCTCCAAAAAATATTAACACATGAATCCATGTTGAACCGAAACATGGCTTTTATACCTCACCCTCCTAAACATTTTGGGAGAGAAATAGCTTCTTAACTAACTAGATGTATCTTTTTTCTATCTATGTTACAAAACAAGAGTAATTGCATCATCCTTCTTCTCAAAACATGTAGTACAGAGTGAAAGTTGTTAGCCAAATATAACCAATATACAAGAATACTCACCAATACAACTTTGATACGAGTTGGCCGTCCCCCAAAGAATATCAAAGAAAACACCAAATCCCTTTTTTCAACACTCTTGAGTAGACACATCTAATTGTTTGGGTTTAAGAAAAAAACAAGATATTTGAAACAATTTTCAATAGGCTCATCATTTTAAGGAAATAATGAAAGTACGTGAACTTCATCATCAATATTATGATATAGAAAACTTGATTTGAGGATGCTTACATTCCTATAGCTTCACAAAACAATTATATAAACCTATAAAAAGTCTTTGATTCACCAACATAGCCATCTCCAAAATGGAGAACATCATCAACACACAACTTCTCTGTGGTGTAATGTAAGGAAGACAATTTAACACCTTTAATCATGTTGTCCAACAAAAACCAAAGAGGTGATAGAGGGACCTCTCAATTAAAATGACAAAATATGCAAAAATAACATAGGCCGTAATCCAATCCACAACCTCCAAGGGTAACCCAATTTACAACAAAACTAATCTTAGTGGAAGTTAATTTTTAGTTCTTTATGAAGAAAAGGAATGCCTGATTAATGAGCACCCATCACTTTTGTCAATTGTGGTTCATCCATATGATTTATCTTGTGTAAGTGGTTCTGAAATGGGATATTATCTTTATGATTTAAATTTTATTTACATCAATTATATGTTAA
>LPNX010076544.1:21494-81332 GCA_001517045.1 Pseudotsuga menziesii
CAGGAGACAATCCAAATAAGAAAACACTTGTGTTAGATTTGGACGGAACGCTGGTGGATACAGTTTGCACTGACTCGCCAGCGGGCTACGATTTTTGCATAAATCTTGAGAAACCGTTCTACGTGTTCAAAAGGCCTGGCGTGGACGAATTGTTGCAGCATTTAGGTAGTACAGGGTTGTATGAAATTGTAATCTTCACTGCTGGAACCAAACCCTATGCAGATGCTGTGGTGGACAAGATGTTGGATTCGTTGCCTCCCAATGAACACAATAACGTCACAAACAGGAATATAATTCCCCCCACCCACCGCTTGGCCAGAGATTATTGCAGCAAAATTGAGGGAGTCCTCGACGAAGTGAAAGACCTATCTATACTCGGGAGGAATCTGAAAAACGTCATATTTGTAGACGACCGCCCGACATCCTTTTATCTCCATCGACAAAATGGCATTGCGATTGATTGCTGGACTGCCGATGACACTGAGAACAACTCCCTCTTCTCTCTCCTAGACTTCTGCCTCCTAATTGAGGACCCAAAATTACCTTACTCCACAACTAAAGACGTCAGAGAACTCATAAGGCAATTCTTTTCAAAGAAGCCTCCCACCCAGACGCCAGAGAACTCATGATAACGCACGCACTTTTTTGTCGAGCAACCAGCAACCTCCCACCACATCCATATCATCTGCGCATTAACACCTTTGCAAAACGCATATACTGCCCTTTGTCCCTGTATATACCAATAAAAATAGAAATTATAGCATTTAAATCATTATAGATGAGAGGTGCTTTATATGAACTATGAGATGTGTATCGTCTTGGGATGCTTGAAAACTGGCCCAGATTTAACTTAATTCTTAATTATGTATTTATCAAGTATAATTTTCTTCTTTTTATTTAAAGAAAGATTTGATATATAGTTTTTTTTAATATATTTAATATACTTATTAAGTCTCCAACATCATCCTAGAATTTGTTAGATTATAAGCAACAAACTCATAGATGATTTGCTATGAAAATCTAGTGCATTCTTTCATCATATGCAAATCCATACATCCCTTTTTATTTCAGAAATACTGCTAACATTTATGGTGTGGGTATTAGTATATATTTGGCATCTTTTTATTTCAGAAATACTGCTAACATCTATGGTGTGGGTATTAGTATATATCTGGCATATACAAAATGGTATTATCCTCTCATTTTGTAATGTGAGAATCATAAGGAATGCTAGCCCAAAGAATTGAGTTGTCTTGAAGAGTGACTAAAATCTCACCTTAGATTAGAATTTTGTAACATATGAAGTTGGAACTTTTACTTAAATTGTAGGGTTGGAACGTTGCATGAATATTTGTTCTCTTTGTTAAAACAGAATTTTCAAAATGGAGTTTGCGAAAGCTTGTCCACTTCTCTTTGTTAAAACAGAATTTTCAAAATGAAGTTTGCAAAAGCTTGTCCACTATCCACTCTCAGAAAAATTTAGTTAAGTTGGTTTCCATTGCCTAGGGAATAAATTCTAAATAAAAATTATGTATCCTAAAGTTTTCAATGGGTCACTATCTTTGTATTTCATGGACCTCCAAATCGTAGAAACATTATAACACGAGTCATGGGATTGTAATTAACAGGTGCGTGGATATGGTATTTTGTTATTGTAAACAACTAGATATAGTATTTTGTTATTGTAAATAAGTGAATCTATGGTTTTAATTTGTAAATTTTGAACACTTAGTCTAAGTTATTAAAACTGAGGCCCTTGTAATTTGGAATATCAATAACCCAATCATATATGATGAAATCACCTTGAAAAAATCGTTTGTGGGTTGCAGTTAACCCTGCTTTTATGGATGGATTTGCAATGCTGGTAAACTTTTGTGGCCACTCATAGTCAGCCTCAACCATTATCATTGAATTGTTGTCGGGATTGTAATCAACCCAAATGAATTTTGAAGGGATTGTAATCGACCCAAATGAATTTTGAAGGAAGTTGGTTGATTATGGGCTTGTCATCATCATTGCTGAAATTTGATATTTGATCACCTCGTCTAAATGGAACAATATGGGTATTGTTATCATTAATATGAAAAACACATATTACCTCGTCCATTATGAGCAATTCTTTAATATGTCTCATCCCATTGCCAAAGTTTCATAAATTATAACCCATATAAATATCATGTTCACATGATTTTCATTTAACAGTGATACATTTTCTTTAATTTAAAGAGAGTGCAACAAGGATTGTTGTGGACTTGGGAGAGATCGAGAGATTTGAACGACGGTTTCTTGCATGAAATCCATTCAGTTGTTTAAACCCTAAGTGTACACATGAAGCCTGAAGCCTAACCAACATGAGAGAAAGTGGATTTGGTGTTTGGCCATTTGACCATGATGGCTTGACCTAGTACCAACCAGGTAAAACTAGTGGGAATATCTTTCATTGCATCTTCTACTATTCTTATTGTTTTAGGTATTTGGTTACTAAGTATTTTTTCCTCCTGTACTTTTTTCTTGTTTATGGGTGCTTATGTGGTCTGTTTCATTGGGGTATTGAGGGAAATGGGGGATTCCTCGTGTATCACGGATAACTGAACATCTCTTATGGTACAACCATCTATTCATTTTGTTGGTAGTCCTTTACCTCATGGAAATGGTCCTCGCTCAATAGATGGATATTTTTCAATGACACCACTTTCTAGGGTCGCAATGATAGGGTTTGGACTTATCCTCATACACACATTTTTTATTCCCCGTATTGCTATATTTATAGTGGCTTGTTGAGTCCTTTTCTTCTAAATATAGGGCATGATTCTTCAAAGAAACATAACCTACATACTTAGTACACTCCTTCTGAGTGGCATCATGTTAATGTTCAAGGTGAGAGATCCCAAGCTCATAGAAGGATCAAGGTGGAACAAAATCTTGGAGCCCTCGCATCGATCTTCATCCAATTGGAAGACCAACTTGAAGGTACTTCCAACTTCAACACATGGAAGCCAATGGTGTTAAGCATTCTTGAGGATCATGACCTAGATGTATACATGACCTCAGTGAGTGAGGAACCTTTATCCAATGAAGTGTGAATTAACTAAATTACATATATGTTAGTATTCTAATCATTGGCATTGATACATAAACGTTGGTTAAAGGTTTTTCTTTATGTTCAAACTAAAGTTTCATTTCTATACTCTATTTTAGTCAAGTAAAGAGAGTCAAGTTTGCACGTATTACAGCTATAGGATTATGACTTCCATTGTGTTCAAAACGTAGTGGAAGTCACAAAAAGATGAGTGAAATATTCTTCATTTCCAACACCTTCAAACGAGATGACATTACACTTAATAAGCCACATTAGTCGTGAGGGAAGACACAAGTTGGTGTTTGGATGTCTTGGGAATAAATTGAATAAATTATACTAGGCATGTTTATCAATCTATAAGGCATGTTACGATAAATGTAGCATGAAGATGAGAGCATGGACAAGTTGGTGAACTATTCAATATGGAACCTCTCCCATGATTGTTTCCAAGTTTTTTATACAAATTGAAGAGTCTCAAGAGAGAACCTCATATATGCCATCCTTGTGGGAAATCAAAATATATTCATGTGCAAATCATTATTGCTCTACATTGCATACTTCATCTTGTATAGAGAATATGGACAAGTTGGTGCACTATTCAATATGGACCCTCTCCCATGATTTCTTCAAAGTTTTTTTTTCAAATTGAAGTGTGAAATCAAAATATATTCATGTGCAAACCATTATTGGTCTACATTTCATACTTCATCTTGTATAGAGAATATGGAAAAGTAGTGAACTATTCAATATGGACCCTCTCCCATGATTGCTTCAAAGGTTTTTTTTCAAATTGAAGAGTCTCAAGAGATAACTTCATCTATGCCATAATTGTGTGAAATCAAAATATATTGATGTGCAAATCATTATTAGTTAACATTGCATAATTCATCTTGTATGGAGAATATGAGACTTATTTAGATGTGAAGCTGGGAATTCTTCTTGTGAAATTAATTGTTGTCTATGAGAGAGATATTGTTGTAGGCATATGATAAAAAATAAATAAATTAAATGATCTCGAAGCTTGTGAATGAAAAAAAATATATACAATTCACCATACCTATTCAAAATTATCTCTTCTTGCAATGAAAACTTGTAGTTTGAATGTATCCCCTAACTTCCAAGACTAATGAAGATGTTTGTTAGATTTCAAGAGTGATATTCTATCCAATAGATCAAAGAGTGTCCAATTGGTAGAAAACCCGAGAAAGAATATCTATGTTTCTTTTTAACTAGCAACAAGTGTGCGCATGCGTGTCTAGGAGCAGGCACGTGTGTATACGCATACGCGCATAAACACATGTGCACGATGCTTCCTAACATTTACAACATTAACTCACTAGTTTTTATCCAATTTAATGACTAACATTCTTCAACAATGTCTTGGTATTCACACATGTACGAGTATTATTCTATTTCTCCTTTTGATGATGGACTTATTAGAGCACCATATTATTTACATTTCCAGCAGAATCCTTGTTTACAGTATGATTATACACATTTAAATGGGTGCACCTATGATGTTCACTTGAGTCACTTGGAGATTCATGATTTTCCTTGCTCCTTTCCTAATCTATTTGAAGTTGGAGGAACTTCATCCCATACTTGGGTGAAGAGTCATATGATTGAAGAACATTGTTATTGGAAGCAACATCCTTTAATGTTACATGATGATATACATATTCATGAGTGTATTGATGAGACTTCTTTGAGCCACTTTAAGTCTTCATGTTTTCCTTGCTCCTTATTTTGTTCAGATTTTTGTGGAGGTTCTCCATTTACTTATTGGATGAAAAAACACATGGATGATTATATTGATGCACATTACATATAATTTGGAGCACATTCTTATTCACAATTCCAGCAGAATTCCTTGTTACTTTCTGATAGTGCACATCTACATGGATGCACCTATGATACGCATTTGAGTCGTTGAAGACTCATGGTTTTTATTGCTTAACACTTGGTTCATTTGATGTTGGAGGAACTTCATCCAACACTAGGGATAATAGACTTATGATATGAGAACATTTTTTTTACCAGCCACATACATTGTTATATCTTTATGATTCACGCATCCATGGATGTATGGGTAAGACTTATTTGAGTCATTTGAAGTCTCCTTGTTTCTGTTGCTCACTATTTGGTTCAAATTTGAGTGGAGATTCTTCATTCACTTCTTGGATGAAAGAATACATGGCTTAATATTTTGATGCATATCACTTCATTTTGGATCAGCATTATGGGACATCAGATACTCACCTATGTCAATGGAGCAGATTTTATTGGTCACTTGAAGCATGCATGTACTTGGAAAATGGTAGTCTACTCACTGGGAGGTATAAGAACTTTCATGATTTCTTGGTGAGGTACCTCCTTGATGGACATTATTATTATGTTTTTATATAAATTGATGATATATATTATGCACTCATGATGTTTGGAATAATACATACAAGAAAATGGGATCCAGGAATTCTTTATCCAAATGGTATGTGTTGGAGAGCACTCTTAATTGTTGGAGTGCAATGCAAGAAATGGGACCTTGGGATAGTTTTTAGTCCCATTGATTTCAAATTCTTTGGAAAACAAGCAGTATGGGAGATGGATTCCCCACTTAATAAGGTGATTTTAATCATAGTAGTGCAACAGAAATCATGGTGGTTCATCTCTAAAATATTCATGGAATCTCAAAGACTCAAAGTGGGAAACTCAGTGGAAACTTCAAAGAATCATATAGAAAGCAGGTTCTTCAACAACCATTTTTTGAAATTGCTTGAGGACAAGTAATATTGGTAAGGGAGTATTTGTAATGTCCCAAATTTTTCATTGGGTCACAATGGCAAAATCATAGTTTCCATATTCATGAAATTTGTCAAAGGGATGCTAAAAGTCAAATAATTTCCAAGGAGGAAAATCACTAGTTTCCTAGGTTGGTGGTGGAAGCTTTGAGATTTGGAATAAGGGGGATAAGAAATGATGTATAGAAATTAGAATAGGATAAATATTTAATAATGTATCTTACTAAATAAATACAATAGAAAATTGAAATGGATATGGAGAATGGAGACACATCGAGACTATGGGGCCCACTCAAGCTAGAATTCCTATGTTAAATGGCATCCTCCTCTTGTAATTTTGAATCTATGGGAAGACTAATGTTTTAGAATGGAGTATGAGGTTAATATAATTGTCCATATACTTCTTAGGTCGAATTTTGGATGAATTGTAACTTACATGGGAGAGGAAGAGACAAATGGGAGTTTCATGGACACTTGGCTAGATTCCCCTTACATTTATGACATTTATGACACCAATGATGGAGATTCTATGACAGTTATGACACAAGTCAGATATGAAGGATTAAATACTGAAATAATGACATGTCAGTCCTAAATAGAGAATCTTAGAGGTCTAATTTTGGATTTGGAGAAGGCCAAGAGGCTCCTACTCAAATTTGGGAGAAGATGGAAGGTGAAGAGAGAGGCCACATGGCATAATGAGCAGCCACACCAATTCGACTTGGATTTGGTTTATGGATGGATTTGGAACCTTAGAAGACTAATAATTTTTATAAAATACAGGGATCAACCATGAGAAGAATATTTTTCTCATTTGTGAAATTGTCATTTGTGAGAGCTAGTGGATGACTAGTTTTCTTGCTTAAGCCAATTTCGAGGGTGAAAGATTCCCATCCTAGTTGGTGTTTGGAAAGGACACTCAGGTATTTTATGGATATTTAATGGAGTCTTATTTGTAGGTTAAAGATACAGTAATTTCATGGACATATCAATATCATCTTGTTCTTCCATTCATCTCAAGTTTTCTCACCATATTTCAGCGCTATGGAGTGAGGCACACTTGGTGAGATATTCATCTCTTTGAGGGAGATTCTCTTGGTCCATTATTTTATATTCTGATGTAAATTATCTTTTATTTAATTTCAGAAATATATCAGGTTTAAAATCTAATATATCTCATGTATTATTGTCCAATATTGAAGAAACAGTGCCATTTCCCCAATAACTTGTTGTAAACTCTTGCAATATTGATGGAATCGAATATATGTTTGCACCATTGATGATTTATGAATGAATGAACTGTAATTAAACTATAGTATGGTTTTAATTTTCTGTAACTGATAATTTGTGGCCATTGGGTCGAATTTCATAGCATTAGGGAAAAACTACATCTCATTTCCCCAAGGGTCCAAGACTAGTTTTTTTTATATTTGATTGAAGTAAGTGATAACAGCCATGTGAGTTCGATTGGTTCTGCATATCAGTCTATGATAATGTATTATACAGATACCATGCTTCATTTTGAGAATTTGAGTGAGTTTCTGTACTTTTGGGAAGCCATTTCGACAATTACCGGAGAGGGATTTGAGCCCCAAAATTGCCAGTTAAAGCATCTATCTTATTCAGAATTTAGTACAGACTTTCAGAACTGATTAGAGGGCCATAATACATCCATGAACCTAATAATTAATTTATTATATCATTTATACACCTTCTCTGAATATTTGGGAGCAATTGGGCTAATTTGGAGACCAAGACAATAAACTAGTCAAGAGCCAAAATTGTGAAAAAATTGGAAAAGTGGGCATTTTAATAAAATTACAAAGAGGGGACATTACACACCAAACCTCTCCACATGGAAAAGAATGAAATTTACCATAGGCATATTACCAAGGTCACCAACCGGTTCGACATGAATTATCGTACCAGGGTCGGGAATATTAGGCATGCCATATCTAATGTGGCTAGTGCTGGTAGGTGCATGGCGAGTCTCTTCACCCAGATAGTATAACCAATACCGGGTGTCGGAGATAATGTAATCAAGAAACTATGATAAATTATCTTGTGACGGTCCAGTCCCATAAGGAACAAACTCAGGTGGAGTTCCATATGTGCTTGAAGGATCAACTTCCACCACCGGAGGTAGGGAAGGGGGAAGCTCTATGACCTCAAACCCATGATGACTCATGGTGAGATATTTGTGTGAATAAAAGTGATGACTAGTCCATCCAAACTGTCTGGTGCTCTCTCCCAAGGGAGGAGGAGATGTAGAAGGTGGAAGACCTTCTAAACAATGAGAGCGACGGGAAGCCGCACCCAGATTCATAATGACTCAACAAAGATAAAATACTCAATCTATCTACACAAACCTAAGTAGACTAGCCTGCACAGAGCATACACCTAAGAAAATATAAATACAAACAACAAGAAAACCAAGGGTAGGATAAGTGAGCTCCTAAATGAAGCAGTTATGTCTCGCCTAGAAGAGGCTTGAGACTCCCATACACAAAAAGCGGAGGTTCGTAACCAATTATAGTGCCCCCAACTTCAATGCATATAGCGATTGTGATGTCCGACCCCTACCTGTCCAGGAGACCTAAATACTAACCTCTACAAATACCCCTTTGATAACATAGGTAAGGAAACTAAGGTCACCTCAATATAAGCAATGCTTAAGCGAACATTCATAGCCAAGATCCCCTGTATAGGCAGGGTAGCAAATCCTAAATCTTGAAAGCACAACTGGTATCCCAGGAGTCCACCACTCAATATCTCAAAGGCCCCCAGATACGAATACAATCCTGGAAATATTTCTGGTGCTCATAGAAAGTGATGAGGGGTCATCCCAATCACCATTGTGTGCACTGCCTCGTGCTTAACTCCCGTGTAAGAGGAGCATCATGAGAAACACCAATTATACCAAGGGTTTCACACTCTCACCTAGATAGACACCTAATTGTTCTGTTTAGTGGTCTTGGAGAATTAACTTACAGTGAACTATTCCAAGACCCTAAAACCTAATATTGTTGATGCACCCTAGAAAAGAAAAGAGTGTAATTCATTTTATTAAGCTCTAATTTTATTTGGCCGTTAATAATCAAAGGGTGATGGTCGTGCAACTTATGGTGTTATGACACAACATGAAGTAAAATGCACACCTAACAAGCAATGAAAATGCACTGGGTAGAATGAAAAATAGGGTATGCTACTACGTGAAGTGCAAAATTTTTGCTTCAAATGTAAGTGCAATCATTCCTATATGAAAATATGACTATAATTCACCAAGCAAACCTAATTCAAGCACCATGCCAATGAAAAATGCAAGCAATGCATCACTATGCAAAAAAATATATATTTTTGTATTTTTGAATTAAATGAGATATAAAAGCAAAAACGTTGACTCTGCAACCACTCACAAACAGCAGCCAAGAAAAGCATGAAGGTAAAAGAGACCTAATGCACTAATCTGAAAACAAAAAAGTAGAAAATCAATGACAAGGACATTTCTAAAAATAAAACTAAAAACAGTCTTTGGTCAAAAATAGAGGGTGTATACAGACTCTAGAAGCATCCAAGAAGACTCAGCAATCATCCAAAATCAGCCAACAACACTTAATCCTCCCACTAAGGCTCAAAATCAAGGCATACACGTTTTTTCTCAGTAAACTAGCGTACATATGTGAATATTCAGGGAAATCCCACATGTATACGCAACTGTGAAAGCTAAACTTGCGTAAAGGAAGAAAAAGGAAGAAAAATAAGGCAAACAGACAAGTTAAGACAAAATTTACTCCTTCAGGAACCTACTAGGAAAACATGCCCCCAAACCCGACACAGAATTAGAGAAATCAAAGTAATTCAAGTACATTGAATACCAAAAACCCCCAAAGATAAACAACTAGGAACCTCCCCAGTATGGTTGCCAATTTTGTTATGGAGAGAAACTTCCTATAGCTTGGGGTGTACCACAATAGACAGCTAGACACGAGAAATGAATCCCTTCCCAATATGCAAGAGAAACCAAACATCTAACACTAAGGGACCTCAACTCATAACTTATTCTGGACGGTTGAAGTAGATACCCGTTGAGCTTTTTCCAATCCCGCTTGTGCTAGCAATTTTCTCTGAACAACATCAAACAAGACAAGCATGCTATATAATATGGTGTTAGATCTACTCTAGCATATATAATCAACAATGTATAAGAAATTAAACATATCCATGGATTCAATATTCATTCAAATGCACATTATTAGATAGGGAAATATATTTCTATTAATCAAATCAGAGATTACACAAGTGACAACCTCTGTCGATACATCTGCGAACTGGAGAAACCGAGTCCTCCACCTCGCCCTCCACCATTTCAATCCTCCATCTCTCTATAGCAAGCTCACATGCAAAGTCAATCTTGAGAAGAACACAAAGTGCTCCAAAGGTAGAAAGGGATGCATAATCAAGTACATGCAAGCTATGGCAACAATGGACTATATTTTCATTACTCTTCAATTCCTCTTCTTCAATGTATCAAAGGGGTTCCTTATATAGCACTCCAAAGGGGTAATGGAGGGTCAAATCCGAGAGATTGAGAGGCATATGGAAGGCCAAGATTCAAGTCGTTCAGACACATATGAATGAAAACTCCAAATATATTTTGATTTATGCACACATCTCGATGTACGTGGGTTTGACGTCAAAATTCATGTGTAAATGCGAGTATGGGATTAAAAGTCGCGTGTAGCAATAAACAGGTGTTTTTTAGGGATGAACTTGGAAACATCAAAGTATAATATCAGTCCATGGGTCTAAAGATTTTGCAGAGGGACAGGGAAGGCCATAAACATATGATCAACCATGTGTGGTAAAATCCGCTATAACAAAGACCAAGGGACTCTAGTGATCTATGCAAGGAAGCATAGATCAAGAGGAAGCACACAAAACAATAAAACATAGGTACTTGAATTTTTTATTATATGTTATTTAGATCTATATGCTTTTGAATGTTTTCATTATAGTCATATAGAGATTCATATTCCTAGGATTTGGAATTGTGAGTGTATATGTTGATTTTCTTTCTCTTACTAGAAAATAACAAAATTTGTAAGATATTAATATAAAACATGCATGGTTATTTCATACAATATGAATATAGAGCTGCATGATTGTTTCATAAGATATGAATATAGAGTTGCATGATTGAGTCATGAGATATGAATATAGAGTTGAATGATTGAGTCATGAGATATGAATGTTGGGTTGCTTGATTGTTCATAAAGATATGAATATAGAGTTCCATGATTATTCATGAATGTTAGGATGCATGATTATTCGATTATGATATGCTTTTATAAAATCAAATTTGTTTTATTACAATATGTATCCCTGTATTAGGAATGATGTTATGGTATGAACATGATTAAAAGCATATGTTACAATATTTTTACGTATTGCTAAAATATAAAACTCATGTTAAGAAAAATAAGGGGTTTTATAAATCTTCATGATCTAAATAAAAGACTAATATAGAACTGCAAAACCTGACATGAAATATGAATGGGCTTATGTCGGAACATTAATTTAATGTCTACATAACTATATGAACCATTGCAAATACATTAAAGTATTCATGTGATTAAAATTCATGAGATATGCTTATACTGAAACATTGGTTAAAAGGTTTTGCATGCCAGTGTGTGTTGTTTGTAATTCTATTGAAATCATTGGATTATGCAAGGTTTCTAATAACTTGATTGAATTTGGATTGTAGGGAAAAACTATATTTCATGGCCTACAAGAAAATATGACTTGTATTGAATGAAGAGTAATTCGAATGGTTGATATTGAAAGAGAGTGGGATGTTGTAAAACAAGAATCTTTTGGTAGTAGATCAAGATGTTCCTGTGTATTAGGAAGAATTCAGAATAGAAGCTCTAATCATATTCTAAGATATGTTAATACTCTTGGAGATAATTAAATTATCTTATTTACATTCATGTGTCAAGGAGAGATTCATACATATATGAGCATTAAGTATCTGTGTGGAGGACCCAAATTATGATTCTTACATCCTGGTGGTGAGAGGAAATATCTAGATTCACTAGCTCATGAAGAGCCAGTAAAACTGGTTGATGTATATTATGGTAAGACGAGACAAGGTCTACATGATGCTCATATTCAGAAGGAAGTTGGGAACTGTATTCAATACTATTGTTATTATTTTTATGATTAGTTGTGTGGTAGTCACTGGACAAATATTTTCCTTAATTAAGGATAATGTACAGTAAAATATCCTGAAGAGTTTTTTAGAATAATCAACCCATAGTTACCTACATTAGACATTAATTTAATTATCTTTGTCTTATTAGCTAGTTTCCTAGATTCCATTCTATGCTAGTTGCCTTCTACATGTCCTAGAAGTCAACACATGCTAAAAATGATTCATGGAGTGCTTGGGAAACATCTTGGAAACCCAATTTAGCATGTCTTCTTTATTCTAGATTCTCTAAAGTGTTAATGTAATTGTAACCTCAGAATGTATTCACTTGTAATTCTTATGTATTGTACCCAGATGTTTATTCTGGGATGTGTCTGTAATGTACTTGAGTTATGTCATGCCCTGATGTTCCTATCGAGAGGTTCTATAATGTAAACAAGTCATGTCAAGTCATTTTGGGTAACCCTCCTATTGTTCAAGGGTTAAAGTCCCCGTAGTTCTGGGGCACTAGGGTTATTAGACTCTCCTAGAGAAGGCGGCCCTAGTAGGTTATTTTCAAGTCAAGAATTAGTATAAATATAGAGTGAGGCTCTCTATTTATCATACACTCACTCACACTTAGTTGTAGTGCATAGCTGAGGAAGAAGAAGACACTGGGGCTAGGAAGAAAGAGGTTACTGATGTCAAGAGATCATCTTATTGTTTTGGGGTTTTACTTTTGGTGTTGATTCTATATTTGAGGAAGTTACGGGATTTTATCCATTTATGGTTTCCCCGAGGAAAAAAAAAGTGTTCATTGTCTCTTGTTTTTTATTGATGTGCTTGTTATTTTCTTAGGTAAAGATCCTAATATAATGCTAGCTTAATGTTAAAAATATAACATGGTATCCGAGCTAACCTGAGAAGAGGACACTGTGTAGCTATGGGAACTAGGGCTTCCTAAATTTTGGATCTCTCTCCATAGTTTTTTCAGAAAAAGAAGGTTGGATTAACTCTCCTCCCTAGGGCGCATCTTTCTGTCGAAGCATAATCCAATTCTGAGGTTTTTCAGTTTTGGACCCAACACTACTGCCGAAAATTAGGGATTTCCATAGAAGTGGAATTTTTCAGTGAGCTCGGGCCTAGATTGATCTCCTCCTCAAAATCGAAGTTTAGAGATCAAGATCAAAGAATTTGGTTGGACAGAACTCCAGAAAATCCAAACCCTAATCTGATCCTGAACCAACACTAAAGAATTTTAGCTCCAAATCCAGATTCGACATCTTGACCTGGTAAGATCTAAATATTTTGTATTTTCATTTGAGGTTCTCAGTTAATATGTCTCATCATACCAAGCTTGATGAAAAGCTTGAGGGAGATGATAACTTCTGAGCCTAGAGGTATAGGATCTCCCTGGTCCTGGAAGAAAATGAGTTGGACTCCTATATCAGTGAGGAGGCTCCAGTTCCAGAGGGAGATGAGGCTAAGGCCTTACACAAGAAGAATTTGGTTATGGAAAAGAGGATTATTACTAATTCAATCAAGGATCACCTCATACCATAGGTGTCCTCCCTAAAGACACCTAAAGCTATGTTTGATGCCCTAACCAAATTGTTTGAAGGGAAGAACATAAACCGGAAGATTACTCTAAGAAACCAACTGAAGAATGTAAAGATAAAAAATGCAAAAACCATCCAGTATTACTTTACAAGGGTCTCTCAGATCAAAGAATAGATGGAAGTAGTAGATGAAAAGTGGAGAATGCAGAGATTGTAATGACCACCTTGAATGGTCCCCCTAGATCATGGGACTCCTATATTCAAGAAATATGTTCCAAAAAGAAGTTAGTCAAGTTCAGAAGACTATGGGAAGAATTCTCTCAAGAAGAAGCTCGAATAGGAGCTCAAGAAGAAAAGATGGTAAGTGAAGTTCAAGCTCTCACAGTACACTCCAAGAAAACCAGAAGAAGTTCTCATCACTCCATAGGTAAGCCCTTCCATAAAGATAACACTAGAAAATATTTGTCTAGAATCAGATGTTATACATGTGACGAGAAAGGACACCATGCTAGAGAATGTCCTAGAAACAAAAACGTCTCTCATAAGAAGAAGGGAAACAAGAGAAGACATCATGCTCATGCTGCAGAGGATGATGAACCTTCCACAAAGAGAAATATATATAAAAGTGAAGACTCTTCAAGTGTTGAAGAATATGTTTTGATTTTCGCTCTCATGGGAAACATTACTCATGGAAGCAATGATTGGATTATAGATAGTGGGGCTTCCAAACATATTACAAGATGCAAGGAATCCTTTGTGAAACTATCAGAACATGAATCACCTCACAAGGTGAAGCTCAAATATGAATACTAGTATACAATAAAAGGTAGTGGGGAATCCTCCTATAAGCTAGACTTTGGAAAGTCTATGACAATGAAGGAAGTATTGTTTGCAACAGCACTAAATAAGAACCTCCTCTCCATATCTGCATTAGCTTCAAAAGGAATGAGAGTTGCATTTATAGATGGTCAAGTCATCATGTGGCCAAAGGGAAATACTATTAATGATGCAGTAGTGATTGTGGAACAAGAAGGAGGTCTATATAAATTGAAATGCCATATAGAACAAGCCTTGGTCCATGACATAGTAGAGCCAAATGAACTTTGGCATAGAAGGCTTGCGCATGTGCATTACAGAGCACTACCAATTGCAAGAAAAGCTTTTGAAGGTATTCCATAAATTCAAGCAAAACATGATGGGGTCTGCAAAGGGTGTGCAAAAGGAAAGAACACAACGAAGACATTTCCAAGTAGTGAGAGCAAAGCAAAAGGAATCTTGGAAATCATCCACTCCAATGTATGTGGTCCAATGTCATCAAGTTCACAAAGCAGGTATGTATACTATGTTTCTTTTATTAATGACTTTTCTAGGAAGACATGGATTGACTTCATGAAGAACAAAGATGAAGTATTCAGCAAGTTCAAGGAATTCAAAGCCTTGATCGAAAACCACATTGAAAACAAGATCAAGACCTTTCGATCAGATAATGGCAGAGAATTCACATCAAATGAATTCAAAGAGTTATGCAAAGACTCGGGGATTAAGAGGGAGTTGTCCACTCCATATAATCCACAACAGAATGGGATTGTAGAAAAGAAGAATAGAACTATAATGGAAGATGTAAGAGAAATGCTTCATGATCAAGATCTTTCTATGCATCTATGGGAAGAAGCTGCCAGAACAACGGTGTATGTACAGAACCATACACAACACAGAGTACTCAAGAACAAGATACCTGAAGAAGTCTTTTCCGACAAGAAACCAGAAGTCATCCATCTCAGAATATTTGGCTATCTAGTGTACATACACATCCCAAAAGAAAAGAGGACTAAATTAGATCCTTCAGGAAATAAGGGTATATTTGTGGGATACTCTGAAAGCTCGAAGGATTACAGAATATACTTCCTAGGATTCAAGAAGATCGACATCAAGAGGGATGTAACATTTGACAAAGACTTAGCTTACAACAAATCCAGAAAGAAACCAACTAAAGTTCCTAAAGAAGCGAAAGCACCCAGAATTCGAGACACAACCATGAACGAAGAAATTCAAGAAGAAGATTGAGAATTTGAATAACCTCAAGAGCCTGTAGATCCACCTCAAGAGAAGAATCCTCATAAGAGGAAACCTCCTTGGGTACAAGAAGCTATCCAAGGTGCAGAAAGATATGGGGATCTAGAAGAGTATCACAGAGAAAGAAAGAGAACCAGGTCCTGCTCTATTTATCATAGCCTTATTATGTGATTTCATCGATAAAGAACCTTCCAACTACGAAGAAGCGGTGGAACAGAAAGAATGGAAGGATGTTATGATCAAAGAGTATCAATCGATCATGAAAAATGATGTATGAGATGTTGTCCCAAGACCAGAAGGAAAGTCCATTGTAACTTCAAAATGGATCTACAAGATCAAGCATGCTACAGATGGTAGCATTGAAAAATGTAAAGCAATATTTGTTGCTCATGGTTTCTTCCAGAAAGAAGGAATAGATTATGAAGAAACTTTTCCACCTATAAGCTTATAAAATTCCATCAGATTAGTACTTGCTCTGGCTACAGTGATGAAATTGAAGATAGACCAAATGGTGTAGTAGAAGAAGAAGTGTATGTGGAGAAGCCATTAGGTTTTGAGACACATGACAGGGAGTCTCATGTGTGTAGATTGAAGAAATTCCTGTACGGTTTGAAACAAGCACCCAGGACATGGTACGGTAGAATTGACAGCTTTCTATCTAGTTTGGGCTTTACCAAGAGTAAAGCAGATTCCAACCTTTACTACAAGGTTGAATATGGCAACCCAGTGATGCTCCTACTATATCTAGATGATCTGTTTGTAACAAGTATGGATGGGTTGATTGCTGATATGAAGAGGAAGATTGCTTCTGAGTTCGAAATGAAGGACTTGGGTATGATGCATTATTTTCTAGGCATGGAGGTGTGGCAGAATGTGGATGGAATCTCCCTCGGACAAGCGAAGTATGTAGTAGAGATCATGAAGAGGTTTGGGATTATGGACTGCAAGGCCATGACCACACCTATGGCATCGAACCTGAATCTATTGAGTGATGCTTCATCAGAAGCGGTCGATGCTATGATGTATCGTCAGATGATTGGGTCCTTGATGTACTGATGAACATGAGACCATATATTTGCTTTGCTATGAACACCTTGAGCCAATTCTTGACAGATCTTAGACATGTTCACTTAATTGCTGCAAAGCATATTATGAGGTACCTGAGGGGTACAATTGATTATGGGCTCAAGTATGAAGTGAATCAAAAGATTAACCTAGAGGGTTATGTTGATTCAGATTGGGCAGGAAGTGGCATCGATAGGAAGAGCACTTCATGGTGTTGCTTGAGTATGGGATTAGGTGTGATATCTTGGTTTAGCAGGAAGCAATCCTATGTGGCACTTAGTACAGTTGAAGCAGAGTATGTCGCAGCTTGTTCAACTAGTTGTGAGGCAGTATGGATAAGGAAGCTACTATCTGATTTATTTGATCTCCAGTTGGATGCTACTTGTATATATTGCGACAACGAAAGTTGTGTGAAGTTGTTGGAGAACCCGGCATTCCATGACAAGTCAAAGCATATCAAGATCAAGTATCACTATATCAGGGATATGGTGTAGAGGGGAGCAGTGAAGCTCCAGTATGTTGCAATGGATGAACATATAGTTGATGTTTTGATGAAGCCATTAGCCAGAGTGAAGTTTGAGTACTTCAGGGAGAAGCTTGGTGTTCTCTAGATCGAGGTTCCTTCCAAGGGGAAGTGATGAGTCCGTGAGCCATTCTGACATGGTGAGAGGATTGGTTCCTTCTATGGTCAGATGTAAGGGCCAAGCCATTCTATCATGTTGAGAGGATTGGTTCCTTCCATGTCAGATATGAGTGCTGATCCATTCTGATATGACTATAGGATTGGTTCCTACATGATCAGATATAAGGGCTATTGCCATTCTTGGAATGGAGGTGCCTGGTCAATTACCAGTAATACTCAGTCTAGGATCGAGGGTAATTTTGATATGACTGTGAGATGTGTTCTCACATGATCATATGTGAGTGCATGCACATTCTGATATGATTGAGGGATGTGTTCCCACTTGATCAAATATAAGGGCTGTTGCCATTCTTTGAATGGAGGCACCTGGTTAGTTACCAAGAATCCTCAGTATATGACTGAGATCCATTCTAATGGGATTATGTGATTGGCTCCCACATGATCAGATGTAAGTGCAGATCCTTTCCACAGATGATAGTAGGTGTGTCCTATCATGCTGGTGGATGTGAGTGCTGACCTTTCCACAGATGATAGTAGGTGTGTCCTATCATGCTGGTGGATGTGAGTGCTACGCTTTTTCATAGATGGTAGTAGGTGTGTCCTACCATGCTGGTGATTGTAAGTGTTGTGCCTTTACACATATGGTAGTACATGTGTCTTACAATACTGGTGGATGTGAGTGCTATGCCTTTCCACAGATGATAGTAGTTGTGTCCTATCATGCTGGTGGTTGTAAGTGCTAAGCCTTTTCATAGATGATAGTAGGTGTGTCCTATCATGCTGGTGAATGTGAGTGTTGTGCCTTTTCAAAAATGATAGTAGTTGTGTCCTATCATGCTAGTGAATGTAAGTGCTGGGCCTTTCTGACATGACTGGATTGGTTCCTATCAAGGTCAGATGTGAGTGTTGGGCATGCCTTTCTGACATGGTGTTGGATGTGTTCCTCTCATGGTCAGATGTAAGTGTTGGGTGGGCCATTCTGACTTAGGGTCAGATATAAATGCTGAAGAAGACCTACATGGAGGCTAGGCATACAACCATAATTAGAAAGGGCTAGCTCTGTAGAACTTCCTGTGAGGAGAAGAATCATGAGAGAGCACCCATGATGATCCAGTGATGATGATCCAATAGTGATGATCCATATCAAGTGATTATCCAGATCCAGTGATGATCCAGATCCAATGATGATGATTCAGATCGAGTGATGATCCAGATCTGATGATGAAGATGACTTGAAGATGGAGATAACTTGAAGATAAAGATGACTTGAAGATGAAGATGACTTGAAGATGATGAGGACTCGATGATGATACAGAGAAGAATACTTGTGCTGATAAATTGTGTCAAGAGAATAATTTCCTACTTAAGAGGGAGTGTTGATGTAATTGTAACTTCAGAATGTATTCACTTGTATTTCTTATGTATTGTACCACAATGCTTATTCTGGGATGTGTCTGTAATGTACTCGAGTCATGTCATGCCTCGATGTTCCTATCGGGAGGTTCTATAGAGTAAATAAGTCATGTCAAGTAATTATGGGTAACCCTCCTATTGGGAAAGGGTTAAAGTCCCCGCAGTTTCAAGGCACTAGGGTTATTAAAATATCCTAGAGAAGTTGGCACTAGTAGGGTATTGTCAAGTCAGGAATTAGTATAAATAGAGAGTGAGGATCTCTATTGATCATACACTCACTCACACTCAGTTGTAGCGCATAGCTGAGGAAGAAGAAGAAAATGGGGCTAGGAAGAAAGAGGTTACTGCTATCAGGAGATCATCTTACTATTTTGGGGTTTTACTTTTGGTGTTGATTCTATCTCTGAGGAAATTGTGGGGTTTTCTCCATTTATGGTTTCCCTGAGAAAAAACATTGTTTTCATTCTCTCTTGTGTTTGATTGATGTCATTGTTATTATGTCAGTTAAAGATAATAATATAATGCTAGCTTAATGTTTAAAATCTAACATAAAGCACATATCTATTTTTTCTGAAAAGATGCATTGTTTTATTTCTTATTTAAGGCAAAAGGAAAAGCTAGTCTAGGTGTAGTTGACTTGTTTTTTTCCCACATCATCCTCCCTCCTTTTCTCCAAATAAAATCATGTATGATTTTTCTTTCCATCCCTCTTTAGCTACCCACTTGACTTAGCAAATTCATGAGCATCTACTTAAATTTGGAAACTGCTTTATGCACCTATGGGGGATTTGACTAGATTTGGTAAGCCTGCTTTTTTACTATTTTGAAAGGCATATTTATGCATTTGAATATCTCATGTAATTATATATTACAACAGCCTATTAATTCACAATTTTTTCTATTGTAGACTTACTCAATACAGACTAGTGTTCTGCTCCAATTTCAGTCTCCCTTGGTGTTAATTTTGCATGTTTAATTAGCAATTTTGTGAGTGTAATTGTTCTATCTCTTGGGTTCAATTTCTACATGGTATCAGAGCCTTTTGAGATTGATTTATCTCCTTCAAATTTTTTATTGTAGGTTCGACATCATTGACTGGGAGCACATTCTGCTGACTAGAGGGCATAATTTCTGAGCTATGGACCAATCTCAGAAGATAATCTTGACTCCATTCAGTTTCTTTGAGTGGAAATATGATATGGATATATTGCTGAGAGAGAAATATCTCTACAGGGTGACTATGGAAACTAAGGCAGATCCCAATGCAGTTGCAGAGAATTAAATGGCACAACAGGAGGGATGAGGCCTATGGTCATTGTGTGTGAGCATTTTGAAGAGACATCCTCTTCCATCTTGATGGATTGACATCACCTAATGAAGTGTGGGAGAATATAGAAGATATTTTTGGAAATACAGATGAGGTGAGAAGAAATCAAATTGAGAATGAGTTGATATCCTTGAGTCCTAGTAGCTTTGAATCATTGCAACTCTACTTTTCCAAGTTTTAGGCCCTTGTTATGTAGTTGAAATAGTGTGGGATCGAAAATAAGGAAGAGAAACTAGTCTTGGCCATCCTCTCTAAGATTAATCCTTACTATTCAGTGTCTGTTTCGACCTTCGATGCCACCAAGTTGACAACTCCAACCTGGAAGATTCCTAAGCTTGCAGAGTTCACAGAATCCCTCACACAGGAGCAAGATAAGTTGGTGATGATGGGCACCATCAAACCTTCCAAATACCAAGATTTGGTTGTTGGAGATTCAAAAGTGGATTCAAAAAGAAAGAAAAAATCTAAAAATCCACCTGAGCAAAAGAGAGACAAGTCTAAGTCTCACGAGTAGCCCCAAGGTTCCAAGAAGAAGAATAAAGGAGAAATGAGAAAGTTCCCATACTGCAGTAAGGGCTATCATCCTGAGAGATCTTATATGAAGAATAAAATTGACATGTTGACCCAACTCCTGGAGAAGAATAACATCTCCCTTCTTGATTGCTCAAATAAGAAGGAAGGATGATCAAATTCAGAAGACAGAGAGAGAGTACATGCCTTGGTTGCTAGAACATCAAGCTCACCTAGATTCACCATAGATTCTAGAGCTTCTAGACACATGGTTTCGACAAAAGAGACATTCTCCTCTCTTGACATGTCGAAAGGACCACCAATACTTTTGGGAGAGGACTCTCTCACTGATAGTTTTGGGAAGGGTAGGATTTATCATGACCATGGTAGTTTCAATAATTTATTGTATGTTCCAAGTCTTTCCTCTAATATCTTCTCAGTGCATCAGATGACTCATACTGGGTCTCCAAATAAGTTCATATTCTCTCCTAATAATGTTGAAATCACTGATATTTTGAATGGTAAAGTCATAGCAAAAGGTGTTGTTGATCACACTTCAAAGGTATAGAAGTTTTCCCATTTTCTACCCTATTCAAACCCCTCTGCTCTTTTGATTCATGCTAATGAAGCAAGCAAGCTTTGGCATGAAATGTTTTTCTATCATAACTACAAGTATCTTTCTGATTTTAGTGAAAAAGATATGGTCATAGGGTTACAAAAGATCAAGTTTTCTAAGGGATTTTGTCAAGGTTGTATCCTAAAATAACACCCAGAGCACAAGTATTAGAAAGCTAGTCATGAGAGAACCTCTGCACCTCTTGAGTTGATCCATAGTGACATTGCTAGTCCATTCCCTCACATGTCCATGATTCAATCCAAATATGCACTGAACTTCATAGATTACTTTTCCAGGTATTGTTGGGATCACTTCCTAAAGCATAAGTCTGAAGTTTTTGACCTCTTTAAAGTCTTTAGAGCCTTGGTTGAAAACTAGTCTGGGAGAAAAATCAAGTTCCTCATATCTGATAATGGTGGTGAGTATGTCAATTTTGATTTCATTCAGTATTGTAAAGATGTAGGTATTCATATGCAGCATATGCAACATTCGATCCCTTACACACCACAGCAAAATGGTGTTGCTGAGAGAAAGCATAGATCATTGAAGGAGATAGCAACCTGCATGATCGAGGCTAAGACATTGCCGCCAAAGTTTTGGGATGAAGCTATAAAATTTGCATCCTATATCCAAAATAGGGTGCCTCATAATCAACTTGATGCTATGACTCCTTTCGAATCTTGGAGTGGGCACAAGCTAGATGTGACCCATTTCAGGATTTTTGGCTCAAAGGCTTGGGATACAATTCCAACTAAAAAGAGGAAGGATTTGCAACCCCAAATCTAAGAGTGCCTATTTGTTGGGTATTCTGAAGATTCAAAAGGGTAGAAGCTGATAAAATTGAGAAATAACAAATCTTTCATTGAAAGAAGTGTTCAGTTCCAAGAAGATCCTTTAGTAGGAGTTGAAGTTGGAGATTCTTCTTTACCACCATAACCATTGATTGTAAGTGGAGAGCCTAATAAGTTTGTTGATTCTGATATGTCTGATAATGATGATTTGATTGCATATCCTAATAGTCCTACAAGACCAAAATGGGCAGCAAATATCATTCATGCAGCTGGGGAACTAGCTGGAAATCCTAATGACACTAGGAGGACTAGATATGAATTTGAGAGTGCCCTTTGTGTGAAAGATCCTCTATTTCCTGAGAAGTGCTATGTGATGGTTGAATCAGATCCATAGACATATGAAGATGCAGTACATGATCCAAGATGGAAAACAACCATGAAAGAATAATTCAGCTCACTCTAGAAGAACAACACTTGGGAACTGGTTGATCTTCCCCCAGAGAGGAAGCTAGTTCAATGTATGTGGGTTTTCAAGACTAAGTTTTCTACTGATGGTTCACCTTTGAAATATAAGGCAATATTGGGGGCCAAAAGATACTCACAATTACATGGTATTGACTACAATCAAACCTTTGTACAAGTGGCAAAGATGGACTACATAAGGATAGCTCTAGCCATTGCAGCTTCGAAGCAGTGTGAAGTGCATCACATGGATGTGAAGTGTTCTTTCCCAAATGGAGATATCACTGAGGATATTTACATGCAGCAACCTGAAGGTTTTTTTTTCTAATCCATATTTAGTGGGCAGGTTAAAGAAATATTTGTGTGGGATCAAGTAAGCCCCCAGGGCTTGGTATTCCAAGATTGATGGATTTTTTCTATCACTGAGTTTTGTTCGATGCAAGTTTAATACTAATGTATATTTGAAGATGATTCATTGTTATTTGATGATTATTTTATTGTATTTTGATGACCTACTGATTACAGGAAGTTAAAAGAATGATATTTCCTCCTTGAAGGATGCAATGAACCATGCATTTTCTATGACATATTTGGGATTATTGAGCCAATTCTTCGGTCTCAAAATTGCTCAATTCCAAATTGGAATCAAAGTACATCAGTTCGAGTAGGATTCATATTTTCTCATCAAGTTCAACATAAAATATTGCAAACCAAGCAAGACTCCCTTCCTTTTAGGAGTTAAGCTTGAAGAAGTGGGTTCTTCTCCTGTGGTAAATAATAAAGTGTATATGCAGTTGATTGGGTGTTTTCTTTATCTTACACACACTTGAACTGATATATATTATATATTTAGTGTGGATTCAAGATACATGGATCAGCCTCATGAGATCCACTGGAGGCAGGCCAAAAGGATCCTAAACTTTGTTCAAGGAACAAGAAATCATGGGATCTTCTACAAAACAAAATCTGATCTTGATTTAATTGGGTTTACAGACAGTGATTGTGAAGGTGATAACACTAATTGAAAGTCTACATCAGGATATGTGTTCATTCATGCAGAAGGACCAATCAGCTGGTCAAGCAAGAAGCAGAGTGCCAGAGCACTCTCATCTATCGAAGCAACGTATAGAGGAGTTGTAAACGCAACAACTCAATGTTTGTGGTTGCAGGGGATACTTGGAGAATGTGGCTTCAAATCAGAGTTTTCAACCATTATCTATTTTGATAATCAAAGCACCATTCAAATCTACAATGATCCAGTTCAGAAACAATGAACCAAGCACATTGAGATTCATATGCACTACATCAGATAGCTTGTGCGTGATGGTACCATTGTTCTACTCTTCTATGCATCTTCAGAACAAGTAGCATACATCTTCACAAAAAAAAATTGTGAGAAGACCTTCAGCAATCTCAAATAACTGTTGGGGATTTCTGATCATGCTATGAGGCATGATTGATGATAATATTTCTAAAATAAAATTCCTGTCCATGTTTAAGGGAGGATTTTCCCATTGGGTTTTTTCCTCTTTCCTTGGTTGTATGGACAAGTAGTATGTAAAGGGTGACTAAGCCTTGTTTCCAGGCCCTATATTTTTCTAATATTTACTGATAAATTTAGGCTTAAGGGAGGGTTTTAGAATAATCAACCCATAGTTACCTACATTAGACATTAATTTAATTATTTTTGTCTTATTACCTACTTTATTAGATTCCATTCTATGCTAATTGCCTTCTACATGTCCTAGAAGTCAAGGAGCGCTAGGGAAACATCCTAGAAACCCAATTTAGCATGTCTGCTTTATTCCAGATTCTCTAAAGCACATATCTACTTTTTCTAAAAAGATGCCTTGTTTTATTTCTGATTTAAGGCAAAAGGAAAAGATAGTCTAGGTGTAGTTGAATTGTTTTTTTCTCACATCATCCTCCCTCCCTTTTTCCAAATAAAAGCATGTATGAGTTTTCTTTCCATCCCTCTTTATCTTTCCAACTTGACTTAGCAAATTCATGAGCATCTACTTGATTTGGAAACTGCTTTATGCACCTATGGGGGATTTGACTAGATTTGGTAATCCTACTTTTTGACTATTTCAAACGACATTTTTATGAATTTGAATATCTCATGTAATTATATATTACAGCATCCTATTACTTCACAAGTTTATTTATTGTACACTTACTCAATACAGATTAGTGTTATGCTCCAATTTCAGTTTCCTTTGGTGTTAATTTTGCATGTTTGATTAGCAATTTTTGAGTGCAATTGTTCTATCTCTTGGGTTCAATTTCTACAAGTTTGAGGATTATGGACTATAAATCCATAAAATCGGGGTTAAATGTAACACACAAATGTATTTTTCAAGGTGATTTCATCAAATATGATTAGGTTCTTGATATTCCAAATTACACGAGCATGATTTTTAGTAACTTATATTAAGTATTCAAAATTTACAAATTAAAAGCATAGAGTGAGTTGTTTGTAATACCAAGATACCATATCCACACAGTTGTTAATGTTTATAATATTTGGAGTGTAGGGAAAGGCAGCGGAGTTCCACTCCGTGTTTTAGCAACACTTACAAAACACACAAAAAACTCAAATCAACGCCTATAGGTGTGTTGCAACTTGTAGTTTAATTAACCGTTAGATGTTATAGTTGTGTTGCAATTGACTGTTTGGTGTAACAACAAAGTTGCAGTAGTGTTTCAGCTGATTGTTTGACTCCGATTCGATGACCCTCTCGTTCATAAACTTAATAAAAGTATTCTACTGTATCAATAAACCACATTAACATATTCAAACTCTGGTTTTTCATCAATATAACTTCAAAAAATAAATCCAAACTTTCAAACTCAAAACAGAGTAAAAACAAAAAAATACACAGTAAAAATTCAAAGTTTCAACTTTGTGTATCAAACTCAATAATTTTCCCTATCAGTGATCTATATATTTCTATGTGTATTTCTCAGTATCACAAACATGATTACAATCTTAGGTATTTATAGTGTTTTGGCTAAGTCGGTCATTAACTACTAATTGACCCTTAGCATTACAAAAAATAGAATTTACTGTTATGATTTACAGTCTAGCAAAAATGAAGAAACGGTGTCGCTCCTCAGAATATTAGATGTGCTTGTTGGTAGACTTGAAACAACCTTTCATGATTTAATAATTTGATGTCTGTTAGACATTGTGACGGTGTGGAGACTCTTCAGAATTTGGGCGACAACAAATCTGGGCGATGTCGCCTCTTCAAAAAATCCAACAGTTAGTGATCCGACTCTTCAGTTTTTCAGCGGGTTGGGTGGTGGAGTAATTAACTGATTTTAACATTCTCCCCCTTAATTACTACAACCAAAAAACAAAATTTTGTAACACTAGATTTCTGTTACAACTTAAAAACTCCAACGTTTTTCCTATGAAGCTCAAACAACTCTTTTCCCAGAGGCTTTGTAAATAGATCTGCAAAATTCCATACTAATTTCATACTCACCTCCTCTATCTGATCTCAATACTTTAATAAATATATCACTCTCATTTTAAACCATAGCTTTAAATATTTTAAACACATCAAAATCTTGAGATTTCTGTTTCAACAAATACACCCAAGTTTTTTTACTGAAAGACATAAAATAAACATTACTAGTCAAAGAAGGTGTTTTTGTTGGTCCACAAAAATCTATGTGTACCATCTCTAATGGTGCTTTTGCTTTGTATGAGACTCCAGAAATAAATTTCTCTCTATGATGCTTTTCCAATATACAACTCTCACATGATTCTGTTGGCTGCTCAATACTGGGTAATCCTTTTACCATCTGCTTCTTCTGTATCCAATATAATCCACCAAAATGTAAATGGCCATACCTCAAATTCCATAACAATGATTGATCTAACCTCTTAGTTTTATAAGCATTCAAAGAGTTTAGATTAATAGGTTTTTATGAACTATAGAGACAAAAGGTTTACCAAATAATGATAGAGAGTGAAATGGAAGAGGATGGAAGAAGGTTTCGTCATCATTCTCATCATCGTCATCATCATCATCATCATCATAACCATTTTTCATCATCATCATCATCATTGTCCATCCTCATCATCATCGTAATTGTCATTCTCATCATCATCATCATCATAATTATCATTATTCATCATCATTATCATGGTCATCATCATCATCATCATCATCATCATAGTCATCATCATCCTCATCATCCTAATCATCATCATCATCGTCATCATAGTCATATTCATCATGATCATCATCATCATCAACATTGTTCATCATCATCGTCATCTTTGTCATCATCATCATCATAATCATTATCATAGTCATAATCCTCATCATCATCATCATCATCATCCTCATCATCATCATTGTTCATCATCATCGTCATGGTCATCATCATCATGGTCATCATCATCATCATCATCATCATCATGGTCATCATCATCATCCTCATCCTCATCGTCATCATCACCATCGTCAACATCATTTTTCATCATCATCGTCATCATCATCATCGTTGTCGTCGTTATCATCATCATCATCATCATCATTGTCTTAATTTTAGGTAGGGTATGATTTAATCAACCTATGATGGGAGAATCAAATTCCATCATCATCGTCGTCTTCATCATCATCGTTATTGTTCATCCTCATCGTCATCATCATCATCGTCATCATCATCATCGTCATCATCATCATCATCATCATCATCATCATCATTGTCATAATTTCAATTAGGGTGACATGTTTTGTGTGTGTGTGAGTGACACAGAGAGAGAGAGGTAAGGTGATGTGGTATTTGTATGTGTGTGTAAGAGAGTGAAAGAGAGAGAGAGAGAATTAGAGAGAGAAATTGTGTGTGGGTGAGAGAGAGAGTATGTGTGTGACATACATAAATACTACAGGGTTAGATGGGGGGAGAGAGAGAGGGTGAGAGATAGGGATGGAGGGTTAGGGAGAGACAAGGAGAAAGGGGAAGAGGGTTAGGAAAATAGGGGAGAAGGAGTATTAAAATTAGGGAGAGTGGGGCTCGAGATGCTTGAAAATTAAATCAAACCAAATTTTCAAATACTAAACAGATGCACGCACGTGTGTTTAACGTGTATGCACTCAAAAGCGCGATCATGTTGTTAGTGCATACGCGTTAATTTTTTAAACTACAAGCACGTGTGTTTGTCACACATATGCGCTACTTTAAATTTTGAATTTTGGAGGGCACCTTTTTTCCAACCTACATCGTGGATGACTTGGTTTCTTTGGTTTTAGGTTTGGGTTGCAAAACCAAGTGGTTTGGACTATCTTATGATAGAAAACATGTTTTGTACAACTTCTCCTATTTCATGCATGATTTGCATATTCCATGCTTTTCCACTGCTAATGAAATTTCACACACTTATGTAACTCTGTCTGTAGATTATGAATATGTAATTGTTATTTAAATCTATTATATTTTTCTATTTTTTATTTAATTTTAAATGGACTAACGCCAATCTAACACAAAAGGTAGGCTATTTTCTTTGGCTATAAATTTTGATTGGCTCACCTATTTAGAAAATAGAAAAGAACCTGCAAAACAAGACACAAAGACCTACATCCTTAAAAAAATATATAGTTCATAACTATGTTAAGACCAATATGTCGTGGACCAATGCTCAACCTTGTTATTTTAGGGCATCACTGACTTCCTTAATATATATATATATATATATATATATATATAACATAAATAAATATGGACAAATAATGTTGCACTAGACACACCTCTAATCTACAACTATATATAATTGTTTTCACAAAATTCCACCATTTGCATACGAAACGCATGGACCAACGCAAACATGTTCATTATTTTTTGGGAAAAAAATAACATACCAATTTTAGAAGAACCTCGTTTTTTTGTATTTATATTTAGTTTCCATAAATAAAAGTTATATATTCCAGAAGGTAATGCGATTGTCTATGTTTCATATTCTCACGCCATCTTCCAAAAAGTTATGTAGGTACCTCTAATATTTATTTTTGACGTTTAGATTTATGTTTATCTAGAAGTCCATTGCAACAAATGCGTCATAAGTGACCAGCCCTTAATATTTGAGCTTCAATAGAATTATTTCAATCAACAAAGTCTCCAACCATTAAAACATCATCATGGTTGTGAGCCCATCCATTAGCATCCACCGTTTAGAATAAAACGCAATTTACATCCGAATAGGATGGAAAATCAACACATTGAAACATGAGATGCTGCAAATCCTTTTATTTTATAATCTAGTATAGACCCATAAGTGTTTAACCCAGACAAATTAAAACTTATATATGCAGTAGCTATAAAATCCCTTTCCACTTGTGGATCATGAACCCAATGGGAACCCATTGCAACTCGTACACTATCATATCCTTACCATAATATTGTTGAGGTATCCATGTTGTGTTGTCCAAACCATCGTGTCAGTAGACACATGCAAAAAAACTAAATAGTGTTAATACTATTATTAATGACCAAGTATCAAATTCATAGTTCTAATTAACAACATTGTAAATTAAAACCCTCTCCTCTGTACAGAGAAGGAGGCATGAGAGGAGGTGACCCTGTCACCGCTCTCATCAATCCAATCTTAACAAACCCGCATTCCATATTATACATGATCAAAAACTATGTAATGTAAATTATAACTAAATAAGGAAAGGTATGGGGGGTTAAAACCATTACCTGGTGAAACAAAGCATGGACTTGGAGATTAAAGTTAGAATTCGTTCAAAGCTTTCTGTAGCCACTGAACTCCACGTGCACATTAAAAAGGAAATGAATAGTTTAAACAACCACTTCCTTAGAAAAGAAACAAATAATGTAGAAGGACTCTCAGAGTAAAACTCACCTCAACTGAATGCAGAGAGGGCCACAGGCCAGCTCCTCTTGTATTCTCCTTATTTATCGTTTCTTGCATAATGATCCAAAACCCCAAAATAAATTTGGTATTGGTTTTTTTTAACCTTTAAAAAATATAAATGTATCAAAGCAACTGATCATTTGTTGATTTACCTCGTTAAAGGCTAGGTAAGCTACAAGGCCTTCGCTAAAGATCGAAGAAGGGTCCGTTTCCTTCCATAACTCACAATAAACTAGACAGGACGAGACCATAATGGTGACCACTTAACCTCTTACCATAGTGATAAAAAATTCAATTAAAACTGAGATACAAGAAGAAACCCTTCATTAATAGAATGTGAAAGGAACGAGCAAGACTGTGCAATGCACCCATGAATGGATGAGTTTGTTTTCCAAAGGAACAACTACAAACCAATCAAATGCAGCGATAAACACTCAAATAGATTAAAGACAGGTTAAAAAACTTTGTAATACCTTATCTTGAGATTGTAATAAGTTGAGGGATGAGACCCCTCTCAGCCCACAACACATTCAAATTAAACTTGCCATTGAATGTGCTTGGTTGCGCTATAAACTCACAGCTAGGGAAATGTTCCTTTTGTACATCCCTTTGAAATTTATTTGCATGCCAAAAGTATAATGTATCACCCACGATGTGTAATGTTGTGGCTAAGGTCACAACTATGGTGAGTATTATCATTATAGTTCAAACATTTAATCAGCCTCTAAACCAATACTTGCGCCATGCTTCCAACATTATAACACTCAAACAAAAAAATTTAATATACCCCCTTTCCAACCGTATTTACGAGGGTATTTTTAATAAATAAGGGTGAACCTTTAAGGGTCGCTAGGACTAAGCTTTAGTTTTTAGGCTTAGGTATGAAATGACCAAACTTTAAATAAACATAAAGAACTAAAAACATCACCTTGGCAAGTCTACTATAAGGTCGTCGTCACCCGAAGACAACATCATGGTGGGATTAAACTGACAATCAAGCATAGAACCAATTCTATTTAAAATTATATGCATAAATATATGTGATGATAGTAATAAGACGCTACAACCACAATTACATGTTACGACAAAGACAATAGTAAATCATTAGAGTAAAACAAAAATAAATTTTTTTATGGATTTTATAGGTGTGTGACAGAAATGGTATCATAGCATGGTTAAAACACTTGTACTAAACATTACCAACACTGACACTGATAATACATAAAACTAACTTTATTTTGTTGTGGTTTGACTCTCTTATGAACAGGAAGACAAGAATAACCTTGTTTTTGTAGGAAATTATAGAAAATGTGGGAATGTCTGTAGAAGAGGAATCACATCCTAGGAATCCATTAAATAATGAAGAAGGTAACATAAGGGATGGTGAAATATGGGTAAACCTAAATGAAAGTAGGAACGATAATCTGCGTGAATTACAAGAAACCGTTAAGGAATTAAAGGAAGAACTAAAATTTGTTAAACAAGATAATGAATGTATCCTAAAAGCACAAGAATTGTTGAATAAAATTATGTTTTCTGAAGTACACGGTAATGAAAGAGAGAAAAATAAGGAACCATAACTTAACATGGAAAAAAATACACCTTACAAACGTAAGGGAAGAAAAATGGAGTTTTCCAAACATGGGAAATAATATTCAAGTGAAGAATCAACAAAACATAATATTGAAACACATAAACAATCTAGTGAAAATAGTGATAGCAGCAAAAGAAGAAGAAATACAAACTGTATGATGAACTTTTAGGTGAGCTAAAAAAATCAAACCTCCTATGTTTAACATAGAGATAAAGAAGGGAGAATAAACAAAAGCTTGGTTATATGGAATGAATAAATATTTCCATAATTTTAACTATTCTAGTGAATTAAAAGCAAAAATGGCCATCTGTGACTTCAGAGGAAAAGATGATATCTAGTGGTAAGACATAAAGAAAGTAAAAGGAATAAAATAATGTTATGTAACATGCAAAACCTTCAAGAAACATTTTAAATGAAAGTATATCTTAGAACAATATTATGAAAACAAAGCTAAAGAATTTAAGAGTTAATATAATGCCATAAGTATGAAAGAACTATGACATAAATTCTTAAGTTTACTTGATTATGTTCCTTATATCATTGATGAAAATCCAAAATTACAACGCTTTCGTAGTTGTTTACCTCTTAGGTTCATAGATATGATCGAGTACGATAATCCAAAAACTCTGGAAGAGACAATGAGAAAAGAAAACTTATGTTATGATCAAAATATGAATAAAAGGGAAAACATACCTAACTAGAAAACTAAAAGATGTGAAAACTTTGATCAGAAAAAAGAAAAATACTAAGTTTTATAAGAACCACCCATTTCATTTAATAAAAATACTGCACAGAGGGAACCACTAAAATACTGGCAATGTGGTGAGCCACATTACTTTTAAAGCCTTCCCCATAAGAAATAAATTTTTTAATAATGTTAACTCAATTCAAGAAGCTACTACAGTTGGGGATGTTGAAAGAATCATACCCATAATTAGTGCAGCATTGGAGAATCGACAAGCAAACCATTAAACATCATTGGTCGAAATCGAAGTTATGATAAAAGACAAACCCATTTCTATATTAATTGATATAGGTGCAAGTCTCAATTATGTATCACCTAGAATTGTAGAATTATAAAATTACAACAAGTATGAAAAATCCTAGCTAGTACAACTTGCTACAGGCACAAAATGAAAATTTACTAGTTACGTGAAAAAATATGAATTTATAATGAATGAATTGAAGGCACTTGTTGATTTAAATGTCTTACCATTAGGGTCTTGTGATTTGCTGATATGAATGGACTAGTTAGAAAAACATAGAGTTATGTGAAATTTTTTATATAAAAACTTACATGTTTATATGATAAAGGTAATACCATTATTGTAAAAGGAATTCCTAGAAAGGTTACTATATGAGAGATCTATTCCTTACAGATGAAAATGTATGTACGTAAGAGATACAAATTTTTTGCAGTCTATGTAATGGACAACAAAGAGAATGATAATCAACTTAAAATAGAGGATATGCCAATTTTAAAATATTTTAAAGACATATTTCTAGAAGAATATCCTGGACTACCTCAGAAGAGGGATATAGGATTTAAGATCTATTTGGTACCACAGGTGGTACCCTCATCCAAAGCTCCCTATCAGATGAATATAGTAGATCTTACTGAAATTAAATCACAATTGCATGAACTAATTGATAAAAGATATATTTGACCTAGTGTTTTCCCTTATGAAGCACCAGTATTATTTGTAAAGAAAAAATATGGCACTTAAGAGTATGTATAAATTATCATCAATTAAACTAAATGACTATTAAAAATTGATATCATTTCCCCTAGATTTACGATCTATTCTATCAATTTTGAGGGGAAACCATCTTCTCAAAAATAGATTTAAGTTCCATATACCATCATGTACAGATCAAATACGAAGACATCTTTAAAACTACTTTTAGAACCAGATACAGTCATTACAATATTTTGTTAATTCCCTTTGGGTTAAGAAACTCCCCAACAACTTTTATGTGTTTAATGAATAGTATTTTAAGTAAATACCTAGATGAATTCATAATAATATTTGTTGATGACATATTAGTATACTCTAAAAATAAAAACAAGAGAATGAAGAACATTTAAAAAGAAAGGGGTTGAAAATTTTAAAAAGGTTTACAAATATAAAGGAGGTAAAGATTATTTGCGCAAAGTTTGTTTTGATGGATTTGGTTAATCCTTTTGGTGTTAATGGTGATTTCATCGGAGATATCAATATTTAAAATGCACATCTCTTTACTTTTGGAAACACAATATCTTAGTACATGAGTGCCACTACTCAAATGGAAACCAACGAGAATTATGGAGCATAACCATAAGAGAGTACTTGGTGCAATGGAAGCAATTACCAAGTGAGGATGCCACTTAAGAAGATGAAAACAAATTGCAACATCTAAACTTGGCATTTTCTGAGGACAATAAATTTTGCATGGGAAGGACAATAAATTTTGCATGGGGAGGACTATCATGTCCCATTCAAATAAGACTACTTGCAAGTAATGCTTCACCAACCTACTAGTTCCCTAGGTTGAGGTATAAACATAAATTTTGTAATAAAGGAGCTATAGGACCCAAAATCACCTTAGTTTGGTATATTCACATTAAAATAGGTCACATAAATAATACATTTTTAGAAAACAAGGTGGCATTGGTTCATGAAGACAACTGGAATCTTTTCGAAGCTTTGGATGACTAGATTCCCCACACACTTGCCATGGCATTCACCCAAATTAGAACCCAAGGGGAAATGTAAATTTATTGCATGATGATGTGGTATCTCATAGCATAGAATGAGCCATGGAAGAGGAACGTACTAAAAATACAATGTGTGCCACTTGGAAGGAGATTACATGCACTCTATAACAACAAATGATGAAAGATTCTATGACAACTATAAAAAATTCAGACCTGATTGAATACCTATTAAAAATATGAAATGAGAGGAACAAAAATAACCTCTAATATTTTTCTCTTTGGGATTTAGAGGCATCCATTCAAATTGGAGAAAGATTTGGATCATAAAGAAACAAGACAAGTGGCATATGAGTTACTAAACCACTAGAATGAGTTGGAGGAATCCTATGGAGGTAAATTCGACCTTAGGAGGCCTCATGAATATAATAAAAGGATTTTTTAAGGATAACAGATTTGGATTATTTTTAAATTTTTCTTTTCCATTTTCGAGAGCTTGTGCTTGTCCATTGCACGGTAAGTGTTCACTCTCCCTGCTTGTGAACCAATTTCAAGGGATTTGGATTCCTTTCCAAGTTGGATGATTGAGATTCGATTCATAAATATCATTGGATATGAATGAAGTATTTTTATTTGTAGCTTGAAGTTCCATATAGTTTGATATTCCATCTATATCCCCCATTCTCGCATTCCTACTTTACAATTTCCCCTAGCCTCATGTGATGGCGCACTTGTTGGAGTTGTTCTTGGGATTGGATGTATATATTTGATGACCAAAATTGGGTATATAATTTATGGATATGTACTATCATGTTTTTATACTATATGACTTGAAATATAAGTAATCCACATGTGAAGAGCTTGCATTTCCATGCTATTAAACGACTAGTTTTAATGTATTTGGATTCAATTTTGAAAGAGTTGTATATCAGATATGTATGGAGGAATTTCTTTGATGTTTAATTATTTTGGATATAAAAATTTTATTCTTTATATGGTCCCCATTTATTATTCCATACTTTTCATGAGTTGAAATCGAGCTAGTAATGCCATTTCCCCTTAAGCAATTTCACTGAAAGTTGTCATATAAATGTTGAACTTTATAATAAGTTTTAATATCTAATAAATATGTGAAATTATAGCCCTTGATATATTATATAAATACCCATACTCTGTTCACAAATTTTGGAGGATCATACTTGAGCTGGGAAGCCAATTTGGCCTACACCCTAGGCGGAATTTGACCACAATTTCCTAGGAATTTCTCTCTTTCTATACTTATCCCCAAAAAAAGTTGCAGAAGCTTAAAGTCAGATAAAAAATGTTCATAGGTAATTTTTGTAATAATTGTTATACCCAAATCCTATCACCAACATGTGATGAGATCCTTAACCCCTATGTTTTCCCTTAATCCCAAAACTTGGTGTGGAAACTTGCTCTGGATATCAATTCTACTTGAAAAAACCTAGCAGCGTGCTTACCTTTTGGCTGATTGTTATAGCGAATTTCACCACACTAGGTGAATCACACATTGTATGGCCTTCCCCTGTCTTGTTGTAGACTCATTAGCCCCTATGGACCACTTCTTGTCTTTTGATGTATCCTTGACCATCCCTAAAAACATAAGAAAAGTGATATATGCGGATTTTTCCCCGATAACCGCGTACATATGTGGATATTCCCTCTATAGTCATGTACATCGGGATGTGTACATAATCCAAATACTTTTGGAGCGCTCCTTGACTTGGATCCGACTCATATGACTCCTGCCCTTCCATATTCCTTGAGATCGCACGGATTCGACCTTTCAGTATCCCTCTGAAAAGATATATAAGGAACCCATTGAGACATTGAAAGCATAAGAGAGAATTGAGAGTAACGAAACTATAGTCCATTGTTGCCAGAACTTATGCTTGAGTCTGCATCCCTTTGTCCCTTGGAGCACTATTGTGTTCTTCCCAAGCTTGCCTTTTGCTAGTGAGCTTGCTATCGAAGTGATGGAGGATTGAGGTGGTGGAGGCCCAAGTGGGGGATTCAGTTTCTCCAATTCGCAGACGTGTCGTCAGAGGTTGTCACTTGTAATCTCTAATTCATATTAATAGAAATATCTTTTCCTGTCCAGTAATGTGTATTTGAATGAATATTGTATCCATTGGAATATGTCAAATGCTTATACATTATTGATTATATATGCTAGAATAGATCTAACACCATCAAATATAGTATGCTTGTATTGTTTACTTGTTGTTGAGGACGTGCTCTAACAATTCAAGCTGAAGATTGGAAAGCTCAACGGGGATCTACTTCAACCGTCTGGAATAAGGTACGAGGTTCGATCCTTTAGTGTTAGATATTTTATTTCTATTGCATATTGAGAAAGATTGATTTCTAGAGTCTAGCTGTCTGTTGTGGTACCCCAAGCCATAGGAATTTCTCTCCATAACAGAATTGGCGACTCCGCTGGGGAGTTCCTAGTAATTGTCCTTTGGGGGTTGATTTCTTGGCATTCAATGTATTTGAATTGCTCTCTCTCTCTTGTTTCTGTGTCGGGTATGGGGGCATGTATGCCTGGTAGAGCCTTATTGGTGTTAATTTAGTCTCAGCCTGTATGTTTACCTTGGATTTGTGCATCTTTTTCTTCCTGTATGCGGGTTTGTCACTTACAGTCGCGTATACACGCGGTTTCCCCTGGGATTTTCGCGTATACACGCAGGTTCACTACGCACAGTCATGTATACCCTGGTTTTTACCTTTTTGTCGAAGATAGTGGATTGCTAGGTGAATTTTGTTAGTTGCTGAGTCTCCTTTGGCACTGCATGAGTCTGTTAATACCTCTGTTTCTGACCAGAAACATTTTTTTAGCCTAATTTTTTTCTTTTAGGAAAGTTCTTGTCATGGCATCTTTGATTTTTTGTTTGAGATTAGTGCATTAGAGTCCTTTTACCTTAGTGCTTTGCTGGAATGTTGTTTATGTGTGCTTGCAGAGTTTGGGGTGGGTAGAATCATTCTTTTGCTTTTTGTATCTCTTTATTTTCAAAAAATCCAAAATATTTGCTTATCATCATGCATTGCATTTTGCATTTTGCATTGTACTTGCACTAGATCTAGATTTGCTTTGGAGTAATAGTTAGGACTTCATATAGGGAAATTTTCATTTAGCATTTGAAGAAGAAATTGTGCATTACATGTAGTACGCATACCCTGTTTTCATGGACACAATGCATTTGCATTGATTGTTAGGTGTGCATTTTGCTTCTTGTTGCGTCATAACACCATTAGTTGCACGACCATATCCTATTTTTGAGTAATAAAGCCAACTAAAATCAACGCTAATTAAAATGAATTACACTCCTTTCTTTTCTAGGGTGCACCAACAAGCTTAGGTTTTAGGATCTTGGAATAGTTCATTGAAAGTTAATTCTCCAAGATCACTAAACGACAACAACTAGGTGTCTGTCCAGGGAGTGTGTGAAATCCTTGGTATAAACGATGTTCTCAGGAAGCTCCTCTCAAAAGGGAGTCAAGCACTAAGCAGTGTGAGTGGTTGTTGATTGGGATAACCCCTGGTCGGTAACTGTGTAGCACCGGTTATATAGCCAGGATTGTATTCGTATCTGGGGGCTCTTTCGGGAGTTTCGGGCTTTGCTACCCTGCCCATACAGTCAATCCTTCCTGCGACTGTCCGCCTGAGCGTTGATTATATTGAGGTGACCTTAGTGACCTTACCTAGGATATCGAGGGGGTACGTGTAGAGGTTATTCTGCATGTGTCCTGGCCAGGTTGGGGTCAAACAACATAGTCTCTTTACGCGTTGAAGCTGAGGGCCACAATAATTGGTTTCGAACCTCCGCTTGTGGTGACAAGGGCCTCTCAAGCCTCTCCTAGGTGAGACATACTGGCCACATTAGGGAGCTCACTTATCCAGCCCTTGTTTGATTGCATTTGGCTTTAGATTTTATTAGTGATTTCTCTGTGCACGCTAGTTGGCCTAGGGTTGACGTAAATAGAGAGTCTTTGCTATTTTTTGAGTCATTGTGGAGTCGGGTGCAGTTCCGTGCTGTTCTCGTCGTTTAGCAGGACTTCCGCCTTCTACTTCTCCTCCTCCTTTGGGAGAGGGACCTAGATAGTCCAAGCGGACCATGTCACACATTGATTCACACACCATGGGAGATCATTCAAAGGATACATCTAAGCCACCTCCTCCCATTCGCGTTGACGATGGGGAATTCACGCCTACTTATGACCCTTCACCCGACCTAACTGAGTTAGGACCTGTGATTTCGTAGATAGGAACCATGCATGATATACCTAGTCACTCTAGGGTTTACCCTTCGTTGACACATTACCGGTATGGAATGCTGGAAGACGCCGAGACTCACTTTGAACCTGCCAGTACTAGCTATGGTAGTTATGCTATGACTGGTTTTCCTATGCACGATTTGACATTTCATGTTGAACCCAATTTTGAGCCTAGCACTATGCCTGGGGGAAATCCCATGCCTTACCTTGCGGAGAGGTTTGGGACTACTAGTCACATTGCACCTTCCATCCCAGTGGTGGAAGCTCCATCTTATATACCTCCTAGGTCTAGAGTTAGTGATCCGATAGGGATACCAGGTCCCAAACGAGTGACAATAGGCACCAGTACATATCTTCTTACAGAGATTCCTTCGTCCTCACTTTCGAGTTCTTCAAATGTAAACCCTCCACCTTACTCACGTGGTCCTTCGAGTCGGCATGTAGCTACGAGTCAGATCCGTACTGCGATTACTAGACCAATTGTGTCTCAAGCCTACATACCACCCGTGGTTTTGAGAGGTTATGTTCATGTTTCTAGAGGTCAGATTGCTACTTCCACGACATATATCCCTACTTCCAGTATGTATATTCCTACTTCTGGAATGTATATCCCTACCTATGGAGTGTCTCATGGGACATCGCAAGCGGTGACCTATGGACCCTATTATGGGACGCAGTATGGACAGGTCTTTTCACCTTACGGAGGCGGGTATTCACAACCTGCGTACTCTCCTAATTACGGATTTGTAGCTCCTACTAGTCAAGGTCCACCTCATTATGGTGCTTCCACGCCACCTTATACGGGTCATATAGGAGGAGGTCACTATGGCCAAGGTCATGGTGGTAATCAATCCTATATGAACCAGGGAGCGGTCCATAGACCTCATCATCCTAGGCTCCCTTTCCTCGTGACACTCAATCTACCTGACTTATCGAGACTTACAAACGATCATGTGGCTCATGACCCAGCTTGGCCGGCTGTCCCTACCAAGCTTCCTTCGGACATACCTAAGTTCGAAGGAAAACCAGGAGAGGATCCGAGTGAACACATTATGACATTCCACCTATGGTGCTCTTCCAATTCATTGCATTAGGACTCAGTCCATTTGAGACTATTTCAACCCACCCTTACAGGGCCTACAATGAAATGGTATATAGAGTTACCTAGGGGTGCCTTTACTTTGTTCGACGACCTTGCTATGACTTTCCTTAATCACTTCCAGCTACCAGTGCGCTATGATGTTGGTACTGAACTCTTGTCAACATTTTGGCAAGATAAAGCCACCCATATTTCTGATCATATTAAGGAGTGGCATAGACGGAAGAGATTAATTAAAGCATTTATATCACCAGAGTTCCTCCTTGAGTGGTTCCTCAAATATTTATTGCCATATATAGCGAAGGATGTTTCCACATCCGGAGTGCATAATGAGGAACAAGCCATCTTTAGGGTGCAGGAACTAGACTTGATCTATGCTCAGTCTGGTTTGTTATATGAGATTATACCTAACGCTCCTCGTTCTAGTTTCGATCCCAAGGTTAAACCTGGACCGCATGCCGACGGCATTGTGGGTAGTGCAAGTAAGAAACCTGGAGGTTTGGTTATGAAACAAGTTGCTCAGTTGTCAATCAACCATTCTACCTCAGGACAAGCTACGGCTTCATCTCAGCCTGCCCAAACGGTGAATGTACTTGCTGTGCAATCGTTCGACCAGAAGGGTAACCAGCAACCCGGACGGAATAGAAAAAAGGGTAAAAACAATAATAATAAAAAGGTTGGGAATAAGAATGAGAATGCCAATAATAATGACAAGAACGGTAAAAATACCGGGGGGAACAAGCAAAATAAACGTAAGGTTAAGTTTCCTTGCAATCTATGTAAGGACGATCACCTCACTTACTTGTGCCCTAGAATGGATGAAGCTTCGAAGTTCATAGCACAGGGCCCAGCTGTGTTAATGAACCTTTTACCGCATAACCAGAATATGAACTCGAAGTCCCATGATCAATCTAGTGATGAAGATCCAGCTGAAACTAGTGGTCATGGGTGCATTAATATGGTCCGTGCCGCGAAAGTTGTGACGCGTGCAAAAGATTATACTTCGTCACAACCCAACCCAGGCAAAGAACCTGATCCACCGGGAACCCCTTTGCACATTGAGAAACCTGCGGATAAACCTGAGGCTGCACCTCGCATTCCTAAGGGGGTACTTAAGCGTTTGGCTCATAACCCAAATGCCCAAGCTGCCCAGAATTATTCAGTTGTCGAGGACTTGAGCCACACTCCTAGTGCGATGTCTGCATTGGAAGTGCTTCAGAGTTGTCCATTGCAAAGGAAGGCTTTGCTTTCCGCTCTTGGTGTGAATGGTGATGATTCTTCCTCAGTGATCAAATTTGAAACCGCGGGACATTAGCCTCACTTGCCTTACTATGTGTCCCTTTTGGTGCATGTAGAATGTCTTAATATGATCATCAAGCGCACTGTGATTGACGAGGGCGTTGGTGCTTCTATGATGTCTTTGTCTTGTTGGAAGGGTCTCGGTTCTCGTGAGTTGTCAAAATCTACAACCATGTTAACTGCTTTTGATGGGAGATTGTTTAGGCTGCACGATATTCTTCCTTCCCTTAAAGTCCGTTTGGGAGGGAAGACCGTTGCGATAGAGTTTGAGGTGGTTGATGCACCCCTTGACTACAATCTCTTACTGGGAAGGAACTGGATGTATAGTGTGTAAGCCATTGCGTCTTCCGTGTTTCGTGTTGTATGCTTTCCCCATAATGGGAAGATTGTAACGATTGATCAAATGGCATTCAAGAATCCGCCTGTTACCGCATCTTTGGAAGCTTCGGTTCCGAAAGTTGAACATTCCCAGCCGGCAACTGGGAGTGTGGGTGTATGCATGTATCCGTCCCTCATGGGAACCTTTAGTTGTCCTGCACCCGTCCTCATGATAGGATCTAGTTTCGATGGTGCTTTGATGTCTATGAGATCGGTGCCTTTTCGCACAAGTCATATGGGAGATCCTTGGATTCTTCCTTCACCGAGTCCTTCGAGTGAGGCCATTGAGACGAGCGTGTCGTTGCCTGTAGTCATGATAGATTACCAAGCTAATATCTAGTATGCTGCAGAGCCTTGTTCTTCCTCTTCACAGATGGAGGAGGAAGACCCCTATGTGCTGCCGACATGGGCAGTATAGTCTTCTCATGCCCACGACTGCCTTGATATGGTTTTCCCTTCAGATGAAGCGATTATTGAGGCTATGTCGGGAGTTGAGCCACCATGGGAGGAACTTCATCATAGATCATATTTCCTTCCAGAGCTCGACCTTTTGGAGCATGAGGATTATAGGGAGATTCTTAGTCAGAAAGTTGGTAGACCCATGGTTCCATTAAGCTTTCCTGGTCAAATGGCTGATGGAAACATGGCAAACATATCGTCAACTATTCCTATCAACATTTCTTGCAATCCTGGTACAATTGAGAATGTCTACATTGGGGCGGATTGTTCCCAAGATGAGATTCGGGAGTATACCGAGCTGTTCAAGGAATTCCGTGATATTTTTGCTTGGTCTTACGATGAGATGCCAGGGATTGACCCTCGGATTGTCGAACATGAGATTAAGACTTACCCCAACGCTAAGCCTGTTTGACAGTGTTTACGCGTGGTAAATCCTAGAAAAGCACCCGCCATAAAGGCAGAGATAGAGAAGCTATTGAAAACTGGTTTCATCTATCACGTTCCCTTGATGGAGTGGGTTTCAAACCCCATTCCGGTGGATAAGAATCAGGGAGCGATCCGTATATGCACTAATTTCCATGATTTAAATCATGCCTGTCCTAAGGATAACTTCCCCACACCGTTTATAGATCAGATTTTGGATGAGTGTGTGGGTAGCGAGGTGTTCTCCTTTATGGACGGCTTTTCCGGGTATAATCAGATTCAAATTAAACCCGAGGACCAACATAATACCGCATTTATTTGTCCTTGGGGAACATTTGCATATCGGAAAATGCCTTTCGTCCTTAAAAACGTCGGAGCTACGTTTCAGTGGGCGATGACCTTGATTTTCCATGATCTCAAGTCCATTATTGAAGTATTTTTGGATGACCTCGCTGATCATTCTCGCATGAGGATGCGTCATTCTTATCACTTGAGATTGGTGTTCGAAAGATGCCGGCAATATGCTGTTAGATTAAACCCTCATAAGTGCATCTTTGCGTGAAATCAGGTCGTTTGTTAGGATTTATCGTTTGAAAGAGGGTATAAGAGTTGACCCTTTGAAGGTTGAGGCAATACTTCAGTTGTCTCCCCCGCGAAATATTCGTCATCTTCAGTGTTTGCAAGGCATGGCAAACTTCCTACGAAGATTTGTTGTCAATTTTTCCAATTTGACTATAGGTTTCATGCGTCTCCTGAAGAAGGATACTCCCTTTGAATGGGATGAGCGATCCCAGGAGTCCTTCGATGCACTTAAGTGAGCCCTAGCATTGGCCCTGGTGATTAGTCCTCCATATTATAGCCGTGATTTCCTATTATATGTGGCCGCGTCTTTAGAGACGATTGGTATGGTTTTGGTTCAAGAGGATGAGGAGCTCCAGGAGCATGTCATATATTATCTGAGCCGAAACCTTATTGACGCAGATATTCGGTATTCTCATGTCGAGAAGCTTGCCTTAGCTACCGTACATGCGGTGTAGCATTTGAAACATTATATTCTCCTTCGCCAGACCTTGGTTGTTGCCCATGTCAATCCATTTCAATTCATCCTCACACGTAGGATGATTGGGGGAAAATATAATAAATGGATTGTCATCCTGCAAGAGTTTGATCTTGAATTTGTTTCGGCAAAATCGAAGAAATCTTTAATCTTTGCAGAGCTCATATCGGATTTTTCGAGCGAGGTTGAGGAGTTGGTATGTGAAGATACGTTCATTGATGAGCACATTTTCTTAATCTCAACAGCTGACCCATGGTACGGAGATATCATAGTATATCTACAAACGTAGAAGACCCCTAATCACCTCTCGCGAGATGAACGACGACGATTACGTCACGTCTCCGAGAACTACCTCATAGTGGACAATACTTTGTACCGCCGTGGAGTAGATTCCCTTTTACGATGTTGTTTAACTCATGATGAGGCTGAGGTAGTGCTTAATGATTGCCACGAAGGGGTGTGTGGTGGTCATTTATCTGGGCTTTCTACAGCTCAAAATATTTTGAGAGCGGGTTATTTCTGGCCGTTGATCTTCAAGGATTGTATTGAAGTGGTCAAGAGGTGCCACCCTTGCCAGGTTTTCACACGTAATATGCGCTCGAAGCCTGCCCCATTACACCCTATTATCACCGCCTGTCCCTTCACCAAATGGGGGCTCGATTTTATGGATTGCAACCCAGCTTTAGCTGGGGGGCACCATCATATCATAGTGGCTGTTGATTACTTCATGAAATGGGCTGAGGCAATGCCTACAGTAAAATCCGACGGTGAGACAGCCGCTCACTTCGTATTCAACCAAATCATTTCTCGGTTCGGGATTCCGAGAGAGCTTGTCACTGACCATGGCTCGCACTTTCAGAACCGTATGATGGAAGAGTTGGCATCCAAGTTAGGGTATAAGCAAGAGCACTCCTCTTCTTACTATCCTCAAGCGAATGGACAGGTTGAAGCAGTGAATAAATCACTTAAGTCCATTCTCCAATGAACCATCACACAAAGCAAGACGAATTGGCATATTATGTTATACCCTGCTTTGTGGGCATATCGAACCACGGTAAATACTGCCACTGGTTTTTCTCTATATCAGCTTGTGCATGGAGTGGAGTCGATATTGCCGGTTGAATGCGAGATTCCTTTGTTCAAGTTAGCCGTGGAACTCTTACCAGACACTTCGCCTTTGGAGGAGCATTTGGTTCACCTTGAGCAACTCGATGAGCAGCGTAGAGATGCCTTGGTGACTCTAGAGGTTAATAAGCGTCGCGTAAAGGCCCAATATGATAAGTCTGTCCATCCAAGAGTGTTTAGTGAGGGAGACTTGGTCCTTTTGTGGGATCAATCGAAAGAACCCTTGGGGACAAGGAAGTTCAATCCTATGTGGCGTGGTCCTTACGTGGTCAAGTGTGTGTTAGAGAAGGGTGCCTATGAGTTAGTGGATTACAAAGGGACGGCCTTGGCGGAGCCTAGAAATGGGCTCTATCTCAAAAAATACTATGCATGATCTTTAGCCAAGGCTGCTTGTTGTATATTATTGTACATCTTTTTTGCATAGTTAGGTCTTGTTTATCGTGATCAGGTTTGTGATTAGTTTCCATTTCTTGTGGCAGATGTCAATGGAATCTTCCACCTACATAAGATTCATGGATTGTGCAAGCCGTCACACTCAACACTCAGCCTCAACTGCTTGGGTGATTTATACTCCTATGGGTCATGTACTGTCTTCAGGAGGTGTATGTCTATGGCCATCTTCCAACAATGTTGCTGAATATAGTGCCGTTATCAAGCTTCTACAGGATGCCATTTCACATGGTGTTCTCTCTCTTGAGGTACGTCTTGATTTAGAGTTAGTAGTGTCACAACTCAATGGTTTGTACCATGTTAGAGATCTGACGTTATTGAGGAGATTCTTACGTGTGAGATTGTTAGAACGGCAATTTGAGAGTATAACATATATACACATTCCAAGAAATTATAATCAAGTTGCTGACTCATATGCTAACTACGTGTTAGATTGGAATTTGTTTCATTCATCATAAATTAATCATAAACACAATTTTTACACATGTAAATAAATAAACCGATCACCATAAAACTTTTTTATATATAAAAAATGTGGTAATACATAGTGTCATAATACAAAATTGGGGCTTGGAAAGCCACCTCATATACACGGTAGTACAAAATAGATACACTTCCAGGTGTCTAGTCCTGTGGAGGTGGAAGAGGGTTGTGATCATGGTATGTCACCACAGCTCTAGCTAGCCTCCAGAATAAACGCACCCATGCGTGTGGTACACCCACCACCTGTCTCTGCATAGCCTCAGGCAAGTCCTCGACTTGCGCCATGGGAACCCTGTGAGTCAGTCGCACGAAGTTGGTATGGATGTTTTGGAGCGTTCGCTCCGCATCCACACCGGTGATATCGTCTCCTCTTCCCCTCCGTCTATGACGTGGGAAGCCCTCTGGTCGCCGTGGTCCCACATCTGCACATGAATGGTAGATGTCATTATGTATTGTCACCCAAAACCATGTCTTTTTGATTCCATTAATCAAGAAAACACAAAAAAATCAAATAATTCAAAAAATTTAAAAAGAGTAAGGGTCGAGATTCGTTACCTATGTCTCCATATGCTGATCCTGGTGGTAATGGCATGTCCGGATCCCCCCGAAAATCTATCCCTGCATAAGGGTAGTCATCTATGGCAACAATCTGTCATCGCCACCATGGAAAAAAGTCTGCTGGGTAAGGGTTGGCCACCCTACCGCCCCCCAGTCTGCGCATCGCGTCTGCCCAACGTCGATGGGCCGGATCTCGAACCCCGTGGAGAGGAACATCCACTCTAGGGCTCAATCCTAGAACACGCTCAAAGAAAAACGTGCTCAAGATGCTGCTGAACCCGAAGTTCCATATCCTACCTGCCTTGCACTCACTGAGCTGATGTTTCATGTTGCTCAGTAGTGAAGTACTCCAGTCGTAGATGGTCGGTGTCATACACTCCACCGCATAGAAAATCAGTGGCCGAGAGGCCTGATGGAGTGATGCTAAGCCTGTTATCCTACCCAGCATCAGTAGTATGGCATTTAGGCCCAGCACCTATATAGCATTGGTGGGAACTTGGCTCCCCACCTTCTTAGTCTCTAGGTAGCAATACACAGCTATGTACTCATCGATAGTAAGCCCATGACCCGGCCCTCCTCGGGCACGAAGGTTCACCATCTCCCCTCGTCTAGATAGACCCATGATAAAGTAGATATCCTCCACCTCAATGGTGAGGGACATGCCGTCTCTCCGGAAGGACTCTGAGTCTAGATCCCAATAGTCTACCAGCATCTGTAGTAGTCCTGGTTTGGCCCTCAAGCCACCTAGGCACCAAACCTTGTAGAGTCCACATCTTATTAGAGCTTCTTGAGCCATTCTGTCAGCCCTTACTGCCTCCTCTACTTCACCATGCTCGCGTTCTCGCCACTCTAGCACCATCCTGCATGAGAAATTGACCAAATGTCCATTAGATTCTTGTAAATCCTTTTGCGCGGCATCATACGCGGTTTTTTTGCAAACAGTCACGTATGTACGTGGTTTCTAGCACCTTTTCCGCGTATAGCCAGCCCTATATGCGGAAAAAGCTTCGATGCCCACATGGGCTGCAGCGCTCATGTAAGATTGGCCTTAATAAACTCATTTGACCATGAAAACTTGTAAAAATTATATTGAAATGCAAGCAGAGAACATGAGTAAATACCTGGAAGAAACGGTTGTGAATTCCGCTGGCTAGATATCCTAGAATTTTCAGTTGAAAATTAGAGCTCCAATGGGTAAAAGTTTCAAATGATTTCTATTTTTTACTATTTATAGAAAAAATTTCAAATATTTGAAAATTTTTACCCCCTTTCCTATAGTTTTGACCGTTTCTAACCATTTTGGACCGTTTCTGACCTAATCTGTGATGTAGAAGACCATTTTTAGCGCCGTTTCAGCCAAGGATGATTTTAGGGGCGAAATTTAGCCCATGGGATACTTTTAGGGGGTTTTCTCCCAAAAAAGATTCGCCATTTTGCATTTTTTGAAGCCCTGTTTCGCCCAATTTTGATGGGGTAAATTTTTTTCACCCTTAAAATTGCCAAATTATTATATAAATGATATAAAATCCTTAGAAATTAAAATATATTTTGAAAAATATCGCCAAACATTTTATAGTTGGCGTTTTAAGAATTGGTAAGATTCACCAACATTTATACACTTTTAAATAAGTATGGTTCCTTAAAATCATCCCTGGAACTTTCAGCCTGTGGATTGACCCGTTCGTATAGATCTCAGGTATAACGTCTACACTGGCATATAGGTTAGGTTCACCACCGTTTGCATTTTGCATGACCTTATGACCATGTCACTATATCCTTAGGTACGAACCCACTCTATTATGTCACGGAACCTTCTTGCTGGTATAGAAGTGGCATGATATGAGTGGTAGAGCCTCACCTTACATGGGTACCCTAGTTAGCACCTTATTTGCATTTGGTGCCCATGCCGATGTTCCCCCCTTTAGGGTGTGGGAGTTCGTTGTATAGTATTGCCATGACATTTAGCAAGAGCCTCATACTCCTCTTGATCTTATGCTGGCCATGATCCCCCGGACTCCCTTGTATCAAGTTGTGGATGCATTATCATGAGCTTTTCCTGTCTTATTGAGCTTTATGCCGGCTCCCCTGACATTGCGTTTCAGCCATATAGCCCAAGCTTGTCTCATGTCTAGCCATGCAGAGCCTTTCTTCATATCCTTCACAGCTTGATTCCCTTTTTACCAGGAGGGGATTTTCCCCCGAGTGTCGATATCCTACACATGTATCCTTGCATTGAGCATAGGTATGTTCCACTGCTTGGAACTAGTTTGTTTTCCCTCATGACACTCATCTCCTCCTAGTTTGTAACTATAAAGCTAGATTATTCTTTTTTCAAGCTTTTCAAATAACTGAAAAAGACCAAAAAAATCAAAAAACCAAAAATCCGGACAACAAAATATATTATCTTTGGCAGCTGTCGAGTCGTGTCGCCTTCGAACAGAGCACTGTATATCACATCCATTGGTTGGGTTATAGTTTAACTTTAGGATCTGTACTCGTTTATCTGAGTTTTATCTCCACCGACTGGTTATGCTTCTAGTCCCTATGGAGCCTCTATTGATGCCTCTTGCGTCATAGAGATGTTCCAGTTTGTATATCGAGTCTATGCTACCTTCATTCAGTCACCATACGCCGTTATGCTCTTGTTCGAAGGAATTTGAAACCTGAGTTGGCCATTCCTCAGTTATCTTGACTTTGCATGTCGGCCATTCCTGGTACAGTTACTGGTTCGTGCACCTTATGATCAAGTCCTTCCACATTATACAGCCTTGCTGAGTACCTCGTGTTGGATGATGGGGGATGCCCTAATGCCCTCTTTCCAGCGTATTTCATCCCATCGACTTCAGATCATTTATTCTGGGATTGGAGTCTAGAGTCATTTTGAGTGCCTTGAGACTTGCAGTCATCAGTGGCAGGTTCTCTCGCCATCGACAATTTTTGGAATACATCAATGTCCCTTGATCGATGGATTATCTCAAGTGTTCAACCTCAACACATTTATTCACACTTGTTAGTTTGCACTCTAGTACCTTGATTCCCATTTTCATTATCGGTGGGTGATCTCGCGTCTGTTAACGGTATACATTAATGACCGGTAATCAGACGATGGACTACTATGTTCGACCTTGACACCTCTATTCACATAGTAGGACATGTACTCGTAGCGGTGTGTGTAGAAGACCTTCCAGATTGGTGGCATCCACTATATTCTACCTTCTTGATAGTGCCAGTGTTCATGAGATTTCAGCTTTGGTGACTTGTTCCAGTATATGTCAGACATTTCCAGCCACTATGGAGATCTTGATCTATTATATATCTTCAGCCTTTGTGGAGATCATGGTCCTTTGTATATCTTCATCATGGAGATTCTGATCTATGTATATTGTACGTGGCGATGACCACATATGTGTTATCATGTTTCATGCCTATTCATGGCCATTGTACTCTTATGTACCTAGGACTGCTCTATGTATTTGCAGTTATATGCAGAGTTGTATTATTGTACTATGTTGATTGGGTGGCTGGTCTTCCATTTGGGTACCTTCATCACTTCACTTCTGGGATGGACTTATAATGTATTTCGGCCATCGTATAACCCCTCTGATCTCAAACATTAGGGGGCATCTATTATAGCGTATTTCACCACACTAAGTGAATCACACATTGTATGGCCTTCCCCTGTCCCGCTGCAGACTCATTAGCCCCTATGGACCACTTTTTGTCTTTTGATGTATCCTTGACCATCCCTAAAAACATAAGAAAAGTGATATACACAGCTTTTTCCCTGATAACCACGTACATACGCGGATATTCCCTCTATAGCCGTGTACATCGGGATTTGTACATAATCCAAATACTTTTGGAGCATTCCTTGACTTGGATCCGACTCATATGACTCCTGGCCTTCCATATGCCTTGATATCGCACGGATTCGACCTTTCAGTATCCCTTTGAAAATCTATATAAGGAACCCATTGAGACATTGAAAGCATAAGAGAGAATTGAGAGTAACGAAACTATATTCCATTGTTGCCAGAACTTATGCTTGAGTCTACATCCCTTTGTCCCTTGGAGCACTATTGTGTTCTTCCCAAGATTTCCTTTTGCTAGTGAGCTTGCTATCGAAGTGATGGAGGATTGAGGTGGTGGAGGACCAAGTGGGGGATTCAGTTTCTCTGGTTCACAGATGTGCCGTCAAAGGTTGTCACTTGTAATCTCTGATTCATATTAATAGAAATATCTTTTCCTGTCCAATAATGTGTATTTGAATGAATATTGTATCCATTGGAATATGTCAAATGCTTATACATTATTGATTATATATGCTAGAATAGATCTAACACCATGAAATATAGTATGCTTGTATTGTTTACTTGTTGCTGAGGACGTGCTCTAACAATTCAAGCTGAAGATTGGAAAGCTCAACAGGGATCTACTTCAACCGTCCGGAATAAGGTACGAGGTTCGATCCTTTAGTGTTAGATATTTTATTTCTATTGCATATTGGGAAAGACTGATTTCTGGAGTCTAGCTGTCTGTTGTGGTACCCCAAGCCATAGGAATTTCTCTCCGTAACACTGATGACCAGTACCTTCTTTAGCACCTCCTATGTCCTATTATAGAGAAACTATGCCACCGCGGAAGTTCTTTGTCTTTGAAGCGATTCTCACCTAAACCGCTCTATCATAAGGGAACAAAAGCACTACCCTGGGTAAAATGGAAGAAGGAGAAGTTTCTCGATCCTTCTAGATCATGAGCGTCGTGTCCTCCCTTATCCCTATCAATATGGGTCAGTTTAGCCTGAGATACCTCTTAATAGGATCTTAGAGCCACCTCACCCACAATTCTCTCAACTATCGCTATCCATGGAGCCTTATAAATACAAGCTCATGTCCATAGTTGAGGGGGGGAGAAGAATAATAGAGTTATGTTGCTGAATTGATACCCTGGCCTAATCCATCAGAGAGCAATTGTGGAACAAGTTGGAGCTATCGGGGACAAGGTTTTAGTTTTTCAAGGAGTGTCTCGACACTAAGGCACATGGTTGTAAGCTCTTTCATTTATTTTCTAATGCAAAGTTGATTTCCTTCCCACATGTTTGTTGTGTAAATCTCACATATATGTTATTGGATTCCTTAGTCACTAATATGGACGTGTAGATGTTTTTTTGGTAGCTTTGATGTCTTTGTATGTTTTATATATCTTACAGGTACATAGGTCTTTCTTTAGAGTTATATAAAATGCTTCTATAACGTTCAGGGAAGGTCTTCAACTGAGTTACTCACTCATTTGTTATGGTGCTGAACCATTCAGACCAGAGGAACAACTTCTGTCCACAGAAGATGCATTATTCCCGATTACAAATCTGGCGACTCCGCTGGGAAGCAAAGCAAATTTCAGTTGATCTGATCTTCCTCAGTCCTTGAACCATTGTCTGAATCCAGGCTCTATCTCCAACTCTCTTCAGTCAGATATGCCATCTGACTTAGTGAATTTTGGCTTAAAATTTTTAGATTTGTTCAGATATGAACTATTTTAACCTTATATGCTCTTTTCTATTGTCAATTCATTAGCCTTTCCCTTGAATAATCAATTTTTAACTTGAATTATTGTTCTCCTTGTGTTTTGTATCTATTCAGGTAACCGCACATGTGTCGTTGGAAAGAAGCGGTGCCACCACCTGAAATCTGTTAGCCATAAGTGGTGCCATTGCTTGAGTCCCTTTATCTAGAAGCAATGCTCATCCAAAATTGCTCTGTCAAGATCCCTCCAGCACGGTGCCAGGTAGGACTTGTTCCAGAACTAGCTTTTTGTGATTTTTTGTAAAAAAATGGATTTTGCTTGCTTTCAGCCATGCACTGTCAGGCTTGTGTTTTGAATCTGTATGCTCATGGTTGAAAATTTTGTGGTAAAAATTGGTTTGATTGAAGAATTCAAAAGCTAGATTAGGCTTGCTGATTGTTTGTGTTCTATCATGCTTGTTGTTTGTGATTTTGAAAGGAATTTTTGAAAGCTGAGGTTTCATATTAGATCTCTTTTCATTTCATTTATAAGGACTGAAAGAAAAACCACTTGCTTATCATCTTAATTTCATTTTTTCCATAGAGGACATCTTTTTTCTAATTTAAACAGAATTTTTTTATTGAGATTAGGTCATTATTATTACTGAGCATAGGACATTGGATCTCTGATTAACATTAGAAGCTTTTAGGTTCTCTTTGTTCTTTTGTCTCTCTTTCATTAGTACTATCTCATCGAAAGAAAAAATAGTGTAGTTTTAAGTTAGATCTATCTATGTTTAAAAGAAAAATAAAAAAAAGTAGAGTGCATATGCATGTAGAGTGCTTGTTGTTTTTCTTTTAGGAAAAGAGACTCTTACCTCTTTGATTGCTTTCAAAATGAGTTTGGAATGTGTTGTTTGTCTTTGGATTTTATTTGTTCAAAGTAGTTATTTGGAAGTTTTTGGTTTTCAAAATGAAAATAAAACACTCTATTTCCCTCCCATAAGTGGGATACCACGAATGGTAAAGTGAAATATTTGCATCTACATTCTGCATTGTTTTACTTTTTTGTCAAAATTCCATGCATTCACCGAACCATCCACTTTAAAATTAATGGTAGTTATAGCCTTTCAATTTACATAGCAATTTGAGTGATAGGCTAGAGACATGTTTAGGCATCGTTAAGTGTATAAGTTGTCGTTACTTGTCCGCATTACATCTCGGGACTCGCGTGGTTCTTTCACATACCATTGGTATATCAAATGGCCTTTCATTTACCCTTGACTTATGTAGAAAGGTACTTCAAGTACTCAATTATATATAGGAAGGCCCCTTGTGAACGGTTATGAATTAGACAACACTACTACCGATTTGAGCTCTCACGTACCTTGCATATATCGAGAGACCCCACTAGGATACCTTATCTTTCTCAGAAAATCCCTTTGGCAATCTTGCTTGGAGCCATACACCAAAAACAACATTCAGGGAGATTAATATGCACGTACCCTTGAGGTATATCGCAAGTGGCACCTTATTGACAATCCTGGTGAGAGACCTAACTATCTGAACTCCTCCTGTCATTTAAGTTTGATTGTTTGGCCTATAGCTTGAGTAGGGTTTCTATAGTTTTGAGACCCTAGGTTAGATAGGAACTATACAAAATGGATGATTTAAGACAGTCCAAAAGAGTACGGGGCTTGCCACCTAATTTTATTCTTGTTTCAGAAGACAATCCTATGGAAGCTATCGACCAAGGAGCTACTACCAACTCCCAAGTGGGAGAAAATGTGGTTGCAGAAAGCAGAGATCCATATCCTTCACAAGGTCTTCCCTTGGTCCAAAATCCTTCTATGGGAAATATCTCACTCCATTCTCCCATGGAAGGCCATGTTGATGATACTACCTTTCTAGATTATGGTCCCAATGCTCTGTTTTGGGATACCTCTATGAGTCAGGCCATTGCTTCATTTGGCACCCGTCCAACCTCTTCTGAAGATATTTCTCCAAATGAAGAAGAATGTAGACAATACCAAGCATCTATTCTCCATGCAAGGTAACAAGACAAGAAAATAGATAGCATATCGGGTACACCACCACCTCGTTCAACAGTTTTTCCTCGTAATCCGGACCCTTGGCCTGTGGGATATCACTTAGTTGCTGATTATATCAAACCCGTTGAGCCTATTCTATATCGCAATGTGACTCCACGTAATCCAGGTCAAACTACCAACCCCACCACCTACCATATTATGTCTTTTCCAAATCCTCCCAGGTCTTTCGCACCTGGGGCACAACATTCAATTCCTGTTTCATCAATACCTTCTAATGTCAGGGGGAAACTCTCGACACAACCTACATTATCTGTCACTGGAATTGTAGCTAGTCATGGGAAGGCCTCTAGTATAGAGAAATCTACAGTTTATGTCCCTCCTACCCACACAAATTTGGTTGACCCCCCATCCAGTTCAGGTTAGCCCTTGGGGGCACAACCTATAACCCATCAAACATATTGGGGGTATGGTTACATAGCAAATCAAGTAAACGTTAATTACCAACCCAACCCTATAGGAATGTCTTATGCTAGAATTCGTCCATATCCTCATAATACTTTCACTCCATGGGGGCAACCTAACTGGTCCTACATGCCAGCTATCGGAGGGATACCTATACATACTGCGAGAGGTGCCATAGGACCACCTTATGGAGGTCCTCCCCCTGGGGAACCTAATGGTCATGGAGGGCCTGGTGGCTTTCCTCCTTATGGTCCTAATGGTCCTGGTGGTCCTAGGGGGGCTGGCAGCTTCCCTCCTAACGGTCTCGGAGGGTCTGGTGGCCCTCCTCCTAGTGGTTCTAGAGGCTCTAGAGGCTCTGAAGGTTTACCTACTAGGTTTCCTGGAGGGTCAGGTGGTCCTCCTCCTAGTGGTCCAGGTGGTCCGAGTGGTCCCAACGGTCCCGGTGGTGATAAAGGCCCTAGCAGTCCTCCTCCTGAAGGCTCTAATGGTCCTAATAGTACTGATCCCATAAATAAACCCCCTGCAAGTGGATCTTCTGGCAGTTATTCATCACAACAACCTGTATATCAGTCTACTTATTATCCTACTGGTACTTATATGCCATATCAATACTACCAGTACGTGCAACCTAATTGCCAGTTACCTTTCCTAGCAACTTTGGACTTGCATAATTTGTCCAAATTGATTAATGATCCCATTCAACATAACCCCTCGTGGCCTCCCATTCCGGTAAAGTTACCATTGGACATACCAAAGTTTGATGGGAAGCAGGAAGATGATCAGCAAAAGCATGTCATGAAATTCCATTTGTGGTGTTCTTCGAGCTCCCTTATGGATGATTCAATTCGTTTAAGACTTATCCAGTGAACTTTGACCGGTACCGCCGTGAAATGGTACATTGAACTTTCGCAACATTCATTTGTGGATTTTGGATCGTTGGCAACTGTGTTTATTACACACTTTTAGCTTCCCATCCATTATGAAATGGGTATATATCTCTTAAATTCTCTATGGAAAAACACCTCCACCCACATATCTGATCATATCCATGAGTGGAGAAGGAGGAAAAGAATTATTAAGGCTCCTATCCCGGATCTGTTGTTAGCTGATTGGTTTACTAAATATTTGTTGCCTCCAATCTCCCGATATCTGGCTATGGGCAGTGCTATTACTAAAGAGAAAGCCATTAGTTGAGCCTAATATCTGGATTTGGTCTATTCCCAATTGGGAACATTGTATGACTTGATCCCTCAAGCTCCTCGCCCAAGCACCGATCCTGCTAAGCCACCTACAAAAACCCTGTTGATGGGATTGTTGGTTTAATCCAGTCCCTGTCGGCAACAAAAATTTCCAAGCAATACCAGACTTCCACCCCTACCTTCAACTCCGAAGGTTTTTGACGAGGTAAATTTCATTCAAAGTACTCAAACGACCGGCAATAATAAAAATAAAGGTAAAGCTAAAAACAAAAACCTGGAAACCAACAAGAGAATCCAAAACCAACCATCAATGAGAACGATAAAGGAAAAATAAAAGCAAACTATCCATGTCTGCTATGCAGAGGTGACCACTTCATGAAAAAGTGTCCTCATCATGAAGAAATCACTCAATTTTTGAAAACTAATCCCACTCCCGTAGTTCTCACGGATCATTTTCCCTCTCAACAACAAATGATAGACCACATGTCTAATAAGGGAAATCCTTGTTCTTCAGAGGAAATTCACATGACGTCTTCAGACATTATTAGTTTACAAACTCGAACTCAAAGTTATGACAAACTTGCAGAAAAGAAAGAAGGCAATTCTTCTTCAGGAAAATCTCCCTCTACTGGTTCTCCTTAGTCCTCGTCTAGTGTTCCCCTAACCATCGAGAACCCTAATCTCGACATGGTTTTGCATCCACCCAAGAGTACTCTTAGGAAGGCTGTTTTTAATCCTAATGCCTGAGATACTCAATTTTATAATGTAGTTGAAGATCTTGCTCAGGAACCATGTGCAATGTCTACCTTGGAAGTACTCCAAAGTTGTCCTACACGTCAGTGCAAAAACTTGTTAACCATGTTAGGATCTTTAGACCCAAATAATACTAATTTGATTCATTTCAATATTGAGAACTATAATTATAGACTAGTTCACAAACTTGCTTTCCAAATCATAACAAAATTAGTCAGAAAGAAGGTCTTTAGAACTGTCCTAGACGAAGGAGCTTCAACTTCGGTTTTGTCCTTGTCTTATTGGAAAGCTATTGGCTCTCCTGAGCTTGTAACATCACCTACGACTCTGAAAGCCTTTGATGGATGAGTTTTCCAGCCCCATGGTCTCATACCAACCCTTTCAGTCGAGCTTGGGGGTAAATTTGTTTCTATTCAAATGGAAGTAGTAGATGCCCCATTAGATTACAGCCTCCTTTTAGGAAGAAATTGGTTTTACGCCATGACTACTGTCACTTCAACAGTATTTCAAACTGTCCAATTTCTACATCTAGGGAGGATTGTCACCATTGACCAGCTCAGATTCTATATGCCAGATGTTACTACCTCTACGGCTAATAACATCCCTATGTTAGGCCAGTCCCCTCCTCCTTACCAGTTGATTGGGGTAGGCATGCTAAAGGATTCATCCATTATGGGGATTTTTTCGTCAACTCCTCCTAACACGGACATGGTGATAGTAAATATGATGTCGTCATTTGATTATGATCCAAAGAGGAAAAAAATTGTTGAGACCAACTCATTGAGTCTGCATGAAACCATGTACAACATTATCCAAACCCTTTTCGATTACCACATTGATGAGCTTCATCTAGTGGCTTCGGACCCTTACCACCTACCCTACTAGTTAGAACCCTCTCTTCCTATTCTATATTATCTCTCCCATACTTTTCCTTCTGATGAGTCCATTATGGAGATCATGATTATGAATGAGCCTATATGGGAGGATCATCATCATAGATCCTTGTCCCTCCCCAACACTAGTTCAGTATACCATGATTTTGCATCCCTTTTTTCCACTGATATTGTCAATACACCTCAAACTCCTATATTGTTGTAGAACATAGATTCTGAAGGAAACCTATGCAACATTACTCAAACAAATCCAATTGACATATCAGCCAAGCCTGGCACCCTTGAGCATGTTCATGTTGGGAAGAACTACTAAGAAAAAGAATCTGAAGCATACAGATCAATTTTCAAAGAATTTTGTGATGTCTTTTCCTGATCTTAGGAAGAAATTCCAGGGATAGACCCATCCATTGTGGTCCATGAAATAAAAACCTATCCGACTAAAAAAACTATCAGGAAAAAACTGAGACAAGTGCATCCACAGAAAGCCGTATCTATCAAATCTGAAATAGAAAAGCTTCTAAAAGAAGGGTTTATTTATCCCGTACCCTTGATAGAATGGGTATCAAACATCATCCCTGTCAATAAAAAGCAAGTCACCATTTGATTTTGCATCGATTTTGGAGATTTGAACAAATCTTGTCCCAAAGACAACTTTCCCACTCCGCATATCGACCATATTATCGACAACTGTGGGAAGTGTCATCTTCTCATTTATGGATGGCTTTTCAGGTTATAATCAGATTAAGATTTTACCCATCGATCAGCACAAGACAACATTCATTTTCCCATGGGGAACCTTTGCATATAAGAAGTTACCATTTGGCCTTAAAAATGTTGGAGCCACTTTCCAGTGTGTTATGTCATATGTTTTTGATGATATAAAACATATTGTTGAACCATACCTTGACGACCTCCCAGCTCATTCAGAGCGATGGGAGGACCACCCTAGTCATCTTAGAGACATTTTCATGAGATGTCGTCATTATAACATATGGCTCAATCCTCATATATGTGTTTTTTATGTTGAGATGGGATGCCTGTTAGGTTTTGTGGTTTCTAAAGATGGAATCTGAATCACATTGAAAATTGCCAGTATTCTAGCTCTACCAGCCCCAACCAACCTTCTGGAACTCCAAAGTTTGCAAGGGAAGGAAAACTTCCTCCACTGTTTCGTGTGCAATTTTGCAGCGAAAACACATGGTTATATGCATCTCCTTAAGAAGGACACTCCTTTATTTTGGGATAACTAAGCCCAATGAGCCTTTTATAATCTCAAACATGCTCTGACTCATTCACCCATGATACACCCCCTATATTATTCAAAGGATTTTCTCCTATACATTGATGCCTCCACTACTAGCATCGCTATGGTTTTGGTGCAGGAGAATCCCGACGGTCAAGACCACATGATCTACTATGCTAGTAATAATCTCATTGATTCTAAAACCTGATATTCACACATGGAGAAATTGGCATTGGTCACGGTCATTGCTATTCAAAAATTTCGTCACTACATTTTACTCCGCACAGCCACCGTATTGGCAGAATAGAACCCTATGTATTACATATTGACTCGTAAGGTGCTTGGGGGCAAGTAATCCTGATGGATAGTCATATTACAAGAGTTTTATTTGGAATTTTCCAAAGCTACATCAAAGAAATCCTTGGTCTTTGTTGAGCTCATGTGTGATCTTCCTTGATTCATTCCCCTATGAATTCATGTTCATGATAAGCACTACTGACCCATGGTATGGATATTTTCTCATCTATATTCAGAAAAAAATATTTCATCCCACACTATCCCATGACGATCGCCATCGTATCCATCACCATGAAAAATACCTCATCTTGAATGACACTTTGTATAGATGTGCTATCGATTTTGTTCTTCAACAATGCCTTACCCATGAGGAAGATGAACAAGTTTTGAATGGTTTCCACTCTGGAGCATGTGGCAGTCATTTATCTGGGATGGCTACATCCCAGAAAATCCTTCGCATTGGCTATTTCAAGCCTTCATTCTTTAAAGATTGTCACGAGGATTTTAAGAAATGCCCACCCTGTCAACATTTTTATCCGAAAAATCACAATCATCCTACTCTATTACACCCCATCATTGCCATTGTCCCTTTATCCAAATGGGGGATCAATTATATGCATTGTAATCCTACCTTAGTCGGGAGGCATGGTTACATCATCGTAGCCATTGATTGTTTTACAAAATGGGCTGAGGCCATGCCTACATATGTATAGGATGGTAATACTTCCACTCTCTTCCTATTCAATCATGTGATAGCAAGATTTGGAGTCATGTAGTCCATAGTTACTGATCATGGATCACATTTCCATAATCAAATTATGGAGGCACTAAGTGCCAATCTAGGTTTTCATCATGAAAACTCTACGCCCTATTAGCTGCAAGCTAATGATTAGGTCGAGGCCATTAACATTGTTTTGAAAACAATGCTTCGTCAGATGGTTGGAGACCATAAATCCAACTGGCACCATATTCTTTTCTTCGCTCTTTGGGCTTACAAGACTTCGATGAAAATAGCTACTGGTTTCACACCTTTCTATCTTGTCTACGGACTAGAATCTTTCTTTCCGATTCAATGTCAGATTCCATCCTTGAAACTTTTTGTCTAACTTCTCCCAGACACTTCCACAGAGGAAGAGAGATTTCTATACTTGAACAACCTTGACGAAACTACAAGAGATGTTTCCTTAGCTAATGAGGCACAGAAGAAACAAGTCAAGGGGCAGTATGACAAGTCTGTCCAACCTCGTTCCTTTAACGAGGGTGACCTAGTTTTGACTTATGATTAGAGATATGACAAACTAGGGAAAGGAAATTTCAAATCCATGTGGTATGGTCCTTTCATTATTTCCAAAGTTTTAGAGAAAGGGGCCTACACGCTCGTGGACTATGATGGAATCCCCTTAGGACAACCTCACAATGGGTTGTACAAGAAGAGGTACTATGCCTAGATCTTTCTTGTGTAGTACCTTGTATATATGTATATTACTTGACTTTTAGTGTGCTTGAGTATTTTCAATATGGTTTTGAGTTTAGTGTCCATATCTGTTTATACCATGTTTTATTCATGCAGAGCAGATGGCTTTCTACGGCTTCGCTAATGGTGCTTGCTGCCACGCCTTGAATCTTTCCTCAGCTACTTGGTACTCTATTCCCTAGCTTATGATTTGCTTAGTTCAGGAGCGATTTGTATTGGTCCCGCTACTAACAATATTGTTGAGTATCGAGTAGTCATAGGTCTTTTAACTGAAGCTGCCTCCCAAGATGTTTACAACTTGGTAGTCTTAATGGACTCACAACTCGTGCTTTGTCATCTAAACCATGTCTATACCATTAGGAATCCTATGCTTCTCCGTCTCTTCCAGAGGGTACGTTTATTAGGAATATCATTTGAAACTATCACCTATAGGCATATCCCTAGGGAACATAATGCAGTTTCCCACTCATTGGAAAATTACATCCTAGATTGGCATATTGACCATTCATGACATGAAAATCAAACATGGTTCAATGTAAATAAACTATAAAATACACATAAAACTCATATAAAACACATTCACCATTTGAGACATATAAACACCAAGGTAGAAGTTCGTATA
>LPNX010076544.1:81778-120824 GCA_001517045.1 Pseudotsuga menziesii
CTATCCGCTTTCAGTGAATACAGCATGCACCCTATCAGCTAGTGATGCTCATGGTGACACATAACCACCTGAGCTACTCAACGTAGCAATATGCTGAAATGACCCGGTACTCCCGTAGTAGGTGTCAGGTACCTCAGTGGGAGGTCATCGATTGAGGCATTCAGGATGTCTAGAGTCAACCTCTCAAGGTTCTACTCTAGATCCCCTGTCACATCATCGCCCTGTGGTACAAAACAGGCTCCAACTCGCCTGTTTAATGGGGAGGATCCCCTAGGTCATGCTACTCTGACATCTACATGAAAACATTCAAGTCTCATAACTAAACATTAAAAATAAAACATAAAAACATAAAAACACAATTTCCATTTTAGGGTTTTTGTTTCTTACCAATATCACCCCACTCTCCACTAGGTGGGAGAGGTAGGTTAGGGTCACCACTAAAGTCAATGCCTTCATATGCATAGTCCTCCACCATGAGGAGCTGATCTCTCAACCATTGAAAGAACGGGTCACTGAACTTTACCTTGTCTCTACCCACTCCAATACGGGCCATGATCTGGACCCATATCTGCATGTGACGGTCCCACATCCTCAACTCTGTAAAAATCACCTGGGGTCTCATCTGTGGAACACGCTTGAAAAAGAAACAAGCTATAATGGAACTGAAACTGAATTGCTTCAGCTCCCCCTGTCGACACTTGGTCAACTAATCCTTGAAGATCGGAAGTAGAGCTTCCTCCCAATTGAAAATTTTGGGCACCATGGCCTTTATGGCATAGAGCATATGCGCTCTAGATTCCTGTTGTACCCCTTGGATTCCCACCACTATCTGCATGGTAAAAAAAACCATCCGTAGTGGGCCATCCACCACTACTTTTATGGGAATTTTCTTCCCCAATGTCCTGGTCCCAGGAATGCAATGGAGTTTTATCAACTCCTGAGCAGTAGTGTGATCCCCTCCATGGGAACCAGTCAAAGATATGGGAGCACCCCATCTCGATAGGCCTTTCAGGAAGTAGATGTCCTCCACTTCAATTATCAATATGTGAGCACCAACTTCAAAATACTATTTCTCCAGATTCCACATCTGAAGTATATGTTCTAATAGTCGGTCATGTGACACCATGCTGGGTGTGCAAAAAAACTTTAGAAGTCCATTGTCTCTCAACGCGGCTATACAACCCGTGTTTTGTTTAGCAAATACATCGTCGTTGTCATGTTTCCTCTCTTTCCATATTGTCATTTTTTATCAATGGGAACCTGTCGAAAACCATCACAAGACCAATTAGAAACATTCCCAATCATTCAAATCATCAAATTTGAGCTAGTTTTTCTTGTGCATTAATTCTTATTTACCCACGGCCGGTAATTCCTGTGTCTCATTGAGGACAGGTGGTGACAGCGCCTATGGGCAGTGTTTTAGAAGTGGTTTTAGGAGGGTACCGCTTATCTTGCAAGGGATAAGAGAGATTCTCGCTTCCATGGTTTTAGTGGGGTACTGCTTATCCTGCAAGGGATAAGAGCGGTGCCTACTTCCATGGTTTTAGGGCTCACCAAAAATAAAAATTGAAAGCATGAAATGAAAGAGTAGGGTTTAAGCTATTACCTGGAACTTACGGTGCATGAATCCGATGGTATATGCTCCCGATATCAGCAACTAAAAATCTAGCCAAGAAAATGCTCCAAAGGCTCTCCACTATGGGTAAATGGTAAAAAATTTTCATTTTTTACTATTTACATAACTTTTATATACATTTTAGGTTTTGACATGTTATAGTTTTGTTTTAAAATCATTTATTACTCAAAATATATCAGTCATAATCCTTTAATGTCGGTTATTGGAGAATTTAACACTTGTTTTTCAAGTCGATGCAGGATATAGGGCAGTAGCAATAAACATTTTAGGAGTTTTTTTTTTTACTTTTTTGCACTACCATAAAACGAAAAAAGTATTTGAGCATTTATTGCGACACTTTTCTCATGCTTTCAAAACTTAGCATCAAAGATCTGATTCCTTTTTTTATTCTTTTCAGACTCGTAAAATCCCTCATTATGAAAAAAGACCTATTGGAGTCTTCTTTAAACTCTTTTCGAGGTCCTTAAATATGAAAATATTATCGAGTGATCTTGTCTTCTTCACGCTAATTAAAGCACTTGAATAGTCATTCATCTAACGGTAGGTTGTCATGTTTTTTATTCAGATGAACTATTTTACGAAAAAGGACCCTATGGAGTCTTCTTTCGTGGTCATTTAGATTCTCTAGACATGAACGAGACCAAGTTAAGTTTCATTGGACTTGTTAAATCAAACATTGAGAGACCCTCTTTTGGGAGCGAACCCCTCCTCTCTCAGGTTTGTAAAACATATGAGTTTGGACTTGTCTTTGGATGAGCTATAACGAGTGTTTGTTACTCTCTTTGAACTTGTAAAAACAAAAAGAGGCACTCATCAACCATGATGGAAAAAATGGGAAGGGATTCCTTTTGCAAATAACCGAAAGTTTGGTGTTACCTTTGAACATGGCACTTGTATGCATATGATTTTAGCCAATTGCGTATTCAGCTAATCTCCATGACAATCCACTTTCATGAGTCATTTCACTACTTTGAGTCTTTCAAAAGAATGCATTGTCCACCGTCGCACTGTGTGTTTGTCTGGTCTAGTCATGCTACCAAGTCTTTTGTCATGCTTCCCGATGTTCAAATGGAAGTTGAAGAAGTTTATTTCTGTAGTCAAAATAGTCTATGTGTCAGTACTTTTGAGTCAATCTTATGGTTACCTTATTCACATAATTCTAGAATTGTGTTTTGAGTTTCATGTCATCGATGTGGGACTCATCATGGCCCTCCTTCAACAAGACTATTCCCGTCGACATCAGCTCATCATCTGGGATATAGTATTAGAAACAAAATTTAGTACCTTAAGATCTGTATGCCTCAATGATAGATTCTCTCGCTCTCAACATAGGTTCACATCATTGACCTTTGATCGATAGAATCGACTGGGTGTTTGACATCAAGACATCTATTCATGCCCAGTAGATTGTACTAGGGTACCTTAGTAATCATTCACATCAATGGTGATCTCCCTCGCACTTGTTAACAGTTCACATCATTGACTGATAATCAAGTGCTTTCTACCATGTTCGACTTCAAAACATTGTAATCACATGGATAGAATCGTACTTTGTGGAAGACGAGATGAAGACCCTAGGTATTTGTTTAGTGCTCATTGCTTTCCCCACATTGCAATGGATTTTTGTATATCTAGCATGGATCCACATTTGTATGGTCGTGGCTATGATCAAATTTGCGTTTGTATGACATAGATCTACGTTGTATGTCTGGTAGCTATGTCCAAGTTTGAGTCTTCTATCACATGGATCTACATTGTATTCTAGTAGCCATTCCTGTTTATTCCTCTCATGGATCTGCCTTGTATTGGTTTGCATCCATGAGTTGGTTACATTTGTCTATGATTCAAAAGTATTGATGTACTACAGATGCCTACTTGACGACACTCTCCGATCAAGCTGATCCTCACCTTGAAGTGACAACTTGTTCTCTCAAAGCTCTCGCTCATCGTATCCCTCTAAGCCTCATGCTTTGGGGGGAATTTTGTTATACCCCAAACCTGTCACCAACATGTGATGAGATCCTTAACCCCTATGTTTTCCCTTAATCCCAAAACTGGGAGTGGAAACTTGCTATGGATATCAATTCTAATTGAAAAAACCTAGCACTGCACTTACCTTTGGCCGGTGAGTGGTACCTTCTTCAGAACCACCTGTCTCCTGTTATAGAGAAGCGGTGCCACTGTGGAAGTGCTTTGTATTTGAAGCGGTTCTCACCTGAACCGCTCTGTCATAAGGGAAAAAAAGTGGTACCCTAGGTAAAATGGGAAAAAGAGAAGTTTCTTGAGGCTTCTAGATCATGAACCTCGTGTTCTCCCTTATCCCTATCAATATGGGTCAGCTGATCTTGAGATCCCTCTTGGTATGATCTTAGAGCCACCTCACCCACAATTCTCTCCACTATCCCTATCCATGGAGCCTTATAAATACTAGCTCATGTCCATAGTTGAGGGGGGGGGGAGAGAATAGTAGAGTTATGCTGTTGAATTGATACCCTGTCCTAATCCATCAGAGAGCAATTGTGGAACAATTTGGAGCTATCAGGGACAAGGTGTTAGTTTATGAAGGAGTGTCTCAACACTAAGGCACATGGTTGTAGGCTCTTTCATTTATTTTCTAATGCAAAGTTGATTTCCTTCCCAAATGTTTGTTGTGTAAATATCACATATACCTTCCCACAGTATCTCCCCCAACATCAAATTCACAATGGAACTTGAGGAAAACGAGAGCATCCCATTTCTAGATGTCCTCCTTGCGAGAAAATAAGATGGCACTCTTGGACACGAGGTGTTCCGTAAAAAGATGCACACGGACAGCTACCTCCATGCAGACTCCCACCACCATCCTTCCCAAAAGATAGGTGTTCTCAATACCCTGGCAGTGAGAGCCATGAGGATCACGGATTCGGAACACATTGAAAAGGAGAAATACCACCTCAAAGAAGTCTTTACAAACATAGGTTACAAACCCAAGGTCATCACGAAGACCCTCGGCAAAACCCACAACAAGAGCCTTACGGGTTTGAAAACCTCTGACAACAAGACCACCACCAACCCACGAGCTTACTTACCACATATACAAGGGGTGACGGATAAGATCTCTAGAATTCTCTAGAAGAACAATATTACGACCTCGTTCAAACCTCTAGAGACCATTAAGAAAAGAATGAGATCCGTTAAAGATCCAGTTGATCATACACAATTCAGAGGGGTTTATAAGATCCCTTGTTCATGCAAGATCAACTATATAGGTGAGACGGGACGTTCTTTCCACACGCGGTTGAAAGAACATGGGGAAAACATTAGAAAAGAACGTATCCATTCCTCATCCCTTGCGGAACATGTAGCCAAAACCAAACATCACATTTTCCTAGAAGACACCATTATCCTCGCGAAAGAAGACCATTATTTTAAAAGAAAATTTAGAGAGGCCTTAGAGATTACCAAACTCCCACACAACCTAAACAGAGATGGTGGCCTCGAGGTGAGCACTAGTTGGCTTCCCTCTATTCTCAATCGGAAAGGCCACTCTGTCCCTTAACCTTTTTTCTTCTGCCTTTTTTCCTCTTTCAAGCCCCTCCCCTGTATTCCTCTATCATCCTTCATTGGCCTTAATTATTTCCTTTATCCTTTAAAAAAACAAAAAAAAAACCCTGAAATTTAGATTCAAATTGAAAGAATTTTTAAAAATCATTTTAAAACTTTAGGTTTTTAAAAATAGATTATAATCAACTTTTAGACCCCTTCCTAAGTTTAGACATAGGCAATTAAATAAAATGTGTTATTAATAATAATAAATATTTCTTAAATTATCACTTTCTTAAATTTTTTATTAAAAGTTAAAATTAAAATAAATAAGGTAAAATTATAATTAAAAATTAAAATAAAATGAAATTAAATAAAAATTTCCCTAATAATAGGCAATTAAAATAAATTGAATTTAAAAATTTGTTCCTTAGGTCACACATTAATAGGCATTAAAATAAAAATTTTATTAATAATAATATAAATTATAAGAAACTCATTCCTAGGGTTTGTTTTATTATAAGTTAAAATTAAAATAAAAAAGGTAAGATTATAATTAATAATTAAAATTAAATTAAATTAAATAAAAATTTCCCTAATAACAATGAATAATTTTTATTTTTATTTTTATTTTTTTTATCCTTAAGTCTAGACACATTAATAGGCATTAAAATAAAATTCGACATTTTGATATATAAAAATTGTATTAACTTTTTAAAATAATTAATTAGTAAATTAATGTAGCCATTGTAGGAAATTTTTTAAACTTTTTCTTTTCCCAAAAAATAGGTTTAACGAATAACTTTTCCGCACACCTTGATATTAAAATAAAAATAAAAAATTTTAACCTAACAAACCCTAGTCTCCGAGGCTAACCTTAGACTTTCTCTACCCGGTTTCAGTATTTATTGATGATTCTCACTCTCTCCACCTTCGACATTGTCCTGATGATGGATCCTGATATGGATCCGAAGCGTCGACTTGGTCATTTCGATACTGTGGTTTCTCCGACAACAACATCAATCACATATATGTTATTGGATTCCTTAGTCACTAATATGGACATGTAGATGTTTTTATGGTAGCTTTGATGTATTTTTATGTTTGATATGTCTTACAGGTATACAAGTCATTCGTCAGAGTTAAATTTGAGGCTTCTATAACGTTCAGGGAAGGTGTTCAACCGAGTTATTCACTCATTTGTTCTGGATCTGAACCATATAGACCAAAGGAGTAACTTCTCTCCATAGAAGATGCATTATTCCTGATTACAATAATAGTCAGTGAACCACTTTATTTCATATGTTGGATCATTTGGAGTCAATTGGAACCCCCATAGTCATGACTAGTTAAGCCTGAATTTTCCGAAATTGCAGTTTTCCCAAAATATCCAAGTAGGGTTATTACATTTTGGAACGGACCCTTGATTATTAGCGCATACTATGTCACATGTTATTTCATAACCAAGACCTATTTTATCTTCTAGAGACCTGTGATTTCTTATTATTTCATGCATGATTTTTTTACTATTTTTAAACTTTGCTTTTGTTTCTATGTCAAAACATATTTCAAGCATTATCTTATTTTCACAAACCAATATTTATCTATTTGCATCAACCACTTCACTTTTCAAATGTGAAATCTATATTTCCGTTTCCACAAGTTGTTTTTATTAACAATTCATTCCTTATTTTTGTTTCATTCAGATACTATTTCAACATAAGATTATTTTTTTTTATTTTTATCTTGAATTGAGCACAATAGAAATGTATTTCAAACTCTTTTTCCTTCTTGTTCATCTCTCTCTCTCTCTCTCTCTCTCTAATTCTTCTTGAATGACCTTCGTATCCTTGGTTTGCTCTTCTGTCAATTGTTCATTAAATGATTTGATATTTCTTCTTTATTTCTTTAATTCTTCCAATGCATTGATTAGATCTCCTTCCCAATCAATTTCTATACTTCCAACATCTTCATATTTTGTTATTTATTTTATAAGGCTTGATCCCTCTTTTGAAGATGAGATATAAATTCCATTCTAGGAACATTTTCCTATCCAATTACTCTTTGAACTTTTGTCATATTTGGAAACTCCTGCTATGCTTCTTGACCTCTCTTTTGCTCCATATTTTGGAGGTGACATGTAAATTCCATTGTAATACTACTTCCTCTATTATTTTCATGTTCATTTTTAAGTCCTTTAAATGATGATCCTTCTGTAATAGATGATCGATTGTATCCATGTTTTGAATCTTCATCTTAAATGAATTCCATAAACATAATTTTTCTTGGATTATCATGATTATCCTCCTCTTCTGATGATATTCTATCCTTTGTGGAATATAAAATATTTTTGTCTTAGAAAGTTTCTTTTTTCCCTCAACTTTACTTTGCTCCCACACATTTCTTTGTTTTTGATAATCAATTTCTTCATCACTGTCACCATCTCTTCCTTCCTTAAGAGACTACCTGGTTGAGGAGAAATATTATATTCTACCACATTTGAATGACTTAAAAGAAAAGTACCTTTATACTTGCCCCATCCCCTTTTTTATCTTTCTCATGAAACTTGTTTCTTCTCCATCTAATAAGTTAGATGTCTTCTTGTTTTCATGCTTGCTATATTTTGGTTTCCTTGTGGGCTTAAAAGTAACATATTTCGTGGAGGGATTTTATTTTACCATCCTCATTTCATAAGTTGTGGGAATATCATGTAATGTGTCCTTTGTTAGCTTGTCCACATTAGCTCTATCCTCTAGGACTGATACTTTTGGGTTGAATCGACATGGAAGGGTTTCAATATTTTCTACACAATTGACTATTTTTTGATGGTTTCTCCAATTCCTTTGATGGAATTTACAATAACGTCAACTTAAAGAAAGTAAGAATCAATATCTCCTACTTATCTAATATGTGCTGAGAAGGTTTGCAGCTTGGCCTTTTCAACCTTTTTATCTTCCTCATAGATTTTTTTCATTTTATCAAAAATATAATTGGATGAAGTGTATTGCATGACTTTAGTAAACACAACATCTACTAGCACACAAAATATTCCATTTCTTTCTTTTGCATTGCATTCATATTGTTTTATGTCTACTAATTCAATTGGATCTATTTTAAGAATGTTGTATCCATTTTCTATTGACTACCATATTCCTAATCAAAGTTACTGTAAATATACCTCCATCCTTATTCTCTAGATGGTATAATTTGAACCATCAAATCATGGTCCTCTCTCCATAGACAATACTTCATATTTATCCGATTCTACACAAGGATTTATCTTCTAGTGGTTAAGTTTTTATTGAAGATACTTGCTTTGATACCAAGTATTGGAATTTTTATATATACTAAGAGGGGGGTGAATCAATACACAGCATAGATTATACTATTTTGCACTTAACAAATTAAACTTTTAAAAACATTCTACCAAAAAAAATGGTCTCAGTTGCGCACAAAATATGTATATATATATATATATATATATATATATATGCGAGTTATTTTTACATATTTTTTGTGCAAATGTGTCCATTGTTGTTTTTGGAAGAAAATTATATATATATATATATATATATATATATATGGGAGAAACCAATCTCCAATTGTGAGCACTGAATCACTTAGGCATCAACCTAATTAGCAATAATAAACCTACTAATTATAGGCACCAACCTATAAGGACTTCTATCATCTGCATAAGCACCAAGATGTTGACTTTATAAATTGAAATGAATAGATATCAAACCCTTTTGTGAATCTTTGACTCGCAATGTCCAAGAACCAACCTATTTGAAGACTGATATCTTTGTTTGTTTTCCAGCTTCGACTGATTGGAAGCACCAACTCCCATTTATATTTACTAACACCAACTCCTTAATGTGTTTACCAAAACCAACCAGAAGGAAGCTACAACTCCCTTTCCTTTCCCCTTTCTACCTCCCTAAAATGAATATATGTGTATATAAAAAATTGATATTTGCATTTAACTTATCTTTGATTTTTGTCTCTTATAATCTGCGACGGCTCTTATATGTATCTTATTTGGTATGGATCTTATCCTTTAGTTATCTGTATCACAATATCTTGCAATCCATGACAATGTCTACTGTAATTCTTCTGCAATTTGTGATCCTATGAAATTTGTGATTTTGGACTCTACAACACTCTATCACTTCAACAATTTGCGACTTTTAATTCATCACTTGTGTGATCTTTGTCATTCACTATGTATATTATTACGAGGAGTCTTACGAATAAATTTGGCATGGTGGTAGTTTCCATCGAAGAGTCTAAGGACTTCTCAATATACTTAGTAGAAGAGTCTTATGAATCAATATTAACAGGGAAGAAGAATCACTTGAACATGCTTTCAATATACAAGCTTATGTTAGGGGAGGATGAGGAAGAAGTAGAAAAAGGAGAGGTAGATCTAACAACTACAAATCATAGAGAGAGAACACGTAGAGTATGGAACACGAATACAAACAACAATAACATCCTTTAAGATCAAAGGGGAGAGGTTGAGGCATTTAGAAAAATAGTAGGTATGAACAATCTAAAAGTCAATGTTATTATTCTAAAATATTTGGTCATTTCGCCAATGAATGTAGGAAGAAGTAGGTAGGCCTAAACAAAAATAGAGCAAATGTTTCTAATACATCTCAAAGAACCTAAAATACCATGTTTTTAAGCTGTGATGAAGCTCAAGAACGTTATTCCATTGTAATTAAAGTTAAGTGTACATTTATCATCAATTTACTATTGGATCTATAAAAAATGACATATACAACATCATAGAGAATCCACAAACTTATCGATTTTCACATAATTAACAAAAATAAATAGTCCTCAATGATGATATTAGCATTTCCCAAAACTTTTAGAGATGAAAAATCGTATTTTGAGGAAAATAATAGGAGGCCTCTCTTTCAGTGAAAATTTTCTATTTCTTGGGGTGGACCACAACATAGACGATGACATAAAAAATAAACCCATTTCAAAGCATGCTAAATATATAAATGAAACTAACACTAACGGATAAGAAGTGTGCCCTATTCTGGACGTTTGAAGTATATCCTTGTTGAGATTTCAATCAAATTTGTCTCTACACATTGTCATCAACAATAAAAAGATATACAAGCATGATATATAAAAATATTTAGTTCCAACATATTTAATTGTAATCTAGCATATTTAATTCCAACATGTAAATAGAGTAATTACATCCATGGATAAAAATATTCATATTTACACATGTAATGGATGAGAAATAGATATTTCAATTAATATGAAGAAAGATACAAATGACAATTTCAGTATAATATCTTTTCTCTCAAATTTCTCCTTCACTAATGCTTCATAGTAGCTCAATATATAGTCCCTCAATGGGAAGTGAAGGGTTGAAACGAAGCATTTCTAGGCATATGGAAGGACAAGGATCAAGTCATTTGTTACTGGATGGGGAAAACTCCAAATATATTTTTTTAGCATAATTCCCTATGTATGCAAGCGACAATGGTTCAAGCTATGTATACGTGGGTTGTAGACTTGTGACCTATGTATATATTCAAAAATGTATTTTTAAGGGTTCCACTGGAGCATCATGGCAATGATGAGCAACTTGGATAAAATGAGTCTACCTAGGGACAGGGATATGCCATCAAAGCATGACATATCAGGTTTGTAAAATAACGCTAAATACATGCCCCCAATGTATGAGGTAAGAGGGATACTTGATGGCCGAAATACATTATAATAGCCCTAGGAGTGGAGTAATGAAAACCCGGGTGGAAGAAACCAACCACTCATCAGTATAATACAATGAGAGATATCTACATATAACTGCAGATATCAAGTATACATAGAAGTACCAGATACATAAAAGTACAATGGCCATGAATAGGCGTAGTAGACATATGCCATGAGTATTCATCGTCACATATAATATACAATAAAATAAGGTATCCATATTGAATGAAGACATAAAATGGTACACTAGAGTCTGGCCATGAGAGTTGAAATCTCAAAGATACTGGCATAATCAAGGAGGTAGAATATATAGAATGACACCAAACTCAAAGGTCTTCTACACAAATTGCCGCTAGTATATGTCCCAATACATGAATAAAGGTGTGGAAGTTGAACATGATGGACCATCATCTAATTATCGATCATTGATGTATATCGTTAATAGATGCAAGATATCCCACTGATAATGATAATGGGAATCGAGGTATAGAGCGCAAACAAACAAGTGTGAATAGATGTGTTGAGGTCAAACACTTCAGAGAATCCATCGATCAGGGGACATTGATGTATTCCCAAATATGTCAATGGAAAAAGAACTTGCCATTGTGAATGCAAGTCGCATGAAACTCAATGAACTCTTGATCCCAATTAAAAAAAAATTATCTGAATTCAATGGAATGGAATCCACTGGAAGGAGGGAATTAAGGCATCCCCCATAAGCCAACACAAGGTACAAAACAGCATTGGATAATTTGGAGGAACTCGAAGAAACAAGATGTGCATGAACTGGGAACAAATGTATCGGGAATATCCAACATACAAATACAAGATAACTAAGGAATGGTTGACTCATGCTAAAAATTCCTTTGAACAAGAGCATAAGGTAGATGAAGAATCATAGGCATCATAGACTCTAAATGCATACCGGTACAACTCTATGACACAGGTGGCATCAACAAAGGATCCATAGGGACTGTAAGCATAACGAGTCAGTAGAAGAAACTCAGAATAATGACTACATATCGTAAGTTCATACTAGTAAACCAACCAATGGGTGAATGTATGGGGCTATGTTCGAAGGTGACACAACACGACAACTACCAATAGAAAGTGATATCATTCTTCGTAAGGATTTTTATTTTTTATGATTTATTTGGTATTTTCATATTGAAAAGCTTTAAAAAAAATAAAATTTCCTATAGTACAATAAGTAAGAGATGAGTGTCATGGGAAATCAAGCTAGTTCCAAGCAGTGGAACATGCCTATGCTCAATGCAAGGAGTACATGCAACATAAGTACCCTTGGGGGAATGTTTCCTCCATGTATGGGATAATCAAGCTACAAAATATATATGAGAGGCTCTGCTTGGCTAGAATTGATACACGCTTAGGATATATGGCTTATAAAACTAAAGAAGGGAGTCATCGTAAAGATGAATATGGAAAATGGACACATACAAATGTAATTTCAATTTGATACAAGATGGAAGTCCCTATAGGATATGGACAAATTAAAGTTTAAGAAATAGTATGAATTTCTTGCTCAAAGGCATGGCAAGACTAGAAGGGAATCCTTGACCTAAGGGAGGACACTCAGCACCGATACCAAATGACAAAGTGGGATCTAACTAGGGCACCCATGATTAGGAAATATATACCACTTACGTAATTCCACTTCTAGTAGCACTTTGAAGGTTCCGTGACATTAAGAAAAGGGTTTGTACTTATGGTTTAGGTGACATCATCATAGGATAATGAAAAATGCACATAGAAAGTGGACCTTTCCTATATGCCAATTTAGTGTTATATTTTTCATTTAAATGAACGAGTCAAAACTCTATGAGAGTGCACAAAACATTGACCCTACACAACAATATTAGTCAAAAATAGTTGCACATAGTCAATAAATATTCCAAACTATTGGATATACGAAGGAATATCCATGGTACATGCATTCGAAGAAAAATCGTGTAGTGGACGACGAGAAACAACAAGGAATATAACCTGTAGACCCAACGCTCACGTATACACTACCACCCCCATGGGAATGAACACTGGTGTTACGACTTGATGCAAGAATTGAAAATTCTCTGAAAAATGGAGTATAAGCTAGAATATAAACACTTATAAATTGATGCATAAGGTCAGGGGTTGTCATGCTCCCAATTCCAACACTAGGGCCTCCACTAGAACCTGGAGCGGGTGATATAATACTAGTAGTGATGTTAGGAATTTCGAACGTAAAAATACCTATACTCAAGGATACATAAATAAACTTAAGAAATCATGATCCCAAAAGTCAACTAGTGCACACAGAGCATGCCCCTCAGTAAAACAAGGTTAGATTCAAACAAGCAAAGAGGGGGAATAGGTGAGCTCCCAAATGCAGCATGTATTTCTCTACTAGCATATTCCTAAGACTCCCATACACTACAAGATTAGGTGTGTAACCAATTATAGCAGTACTCATCTTCAATGCATATATCAGCTGTGTAGTCTGACCCCTACCTAGACATGACACTCATAGAATAACCTCGACAAGTACCCCCTGTGATACCTAAGTAAGGAAACTAAGATCACCCCGCGTATGTACATGCCTATATGTGCTATAGCCTACGTATACACACGACTGTGAGTTATATGACCCATGTATACAAAGTAAAGAGTTGTAAATAATAAGCTAAGGTTTTGATCACTTCAAGGGACTACCAAGGAATTAACAAAGTACTGAAAGAAACACAAAAACTGATAGTAAATCAAGCGAATCATGCACCCAAACCCTAACAAAAATGAATTCCCTAGTATGGTCACAAATTATATTACAGAGAAAATTTCCTATGGCTTGGGGTGGACCACAACATATAATATGACACTAGAAATAAACCCATTTCAAAGCATGTTAAATATATAAACGAAACTAACACTAAGCGATAAAAAACGTATTTTATTCCGTACATTCGAAGAAGATCCCCGTTGCACTTTCAATCAAACTTGTCTCTACACATTGCACTAAAAAACAACAATATATATAAGCATGATATATAAAAGTGTTAGAGTCTAATCTAGCCTATTTAATTCCAACATGTAAATAGAGTAATTACATCCATGGATAAAAATATCCATGTTTACACATGTAATGGATATTTCTATTAATACAAACAAAGATACAATTGAAAACCTCTTTTGACACCTCCTCGTAATCGATAAATTGAGTCCCTTCACCTGGGGCTCAACCACTTCCATCCTCCTTACAAAGGCAAGCTCACAAAGATAAAGGCAAGCTTAAGAAAGAACACTAAGGGTTGCTTCAAGGAAAAAGGGATGCAAACTCAAGCATATAAGAATGGGGCACAATTTCACTATAATATATTTTCTCTCAAAATTATCCTTCTCTAATACTTCATAGCATCTCGGTATATAGCCCCTCAATGGGAATTGAAGGGTCGAACGAGAGAGTTTATCGGCATATGGAAAGCCAAGGATTAACTCATTCGTTACTTGATCAAGAAAACTCCAAATATTTTTATTCTTTGAGCATAATTCTATATATATGTGGGTGACAGTGGTGCAAGTTGCGTATAATAGGGTTGCAGAATTGTGATCCACGTATTATTCAAAAATGTCTTTTTAAGGGCTCCACTAGAGCATAAGGATAATGGTGAGAAAGTTGGATAAAATGAGTCTCCATAGGGATAGGTATAGGCCATCAAATCATGATGTATCACATGTGGCAAATCACACTATAATATCCTCAATGATCCAAGAGCTCATCTCTAGTATTAGTCTCAAATCCACTTCCTATCCACATAAGAAACCGATGAGAATTATCAAGTTGAAAACCATTTCTCCACCACAATTTCCTTGTTGTGATGCATCATAAAAAATGACAAGGAAATATGTTAAAAACACAGAAGCATGAATCATCTTCTACTTATTTGGAATCCTTTATTTGAAGAATTCATAGTAGAGTTATGGAAACTATTGTTGCTAAGAGATAAATACTTGGAGAAAGATTATAAGAAATAATAGAATTTATACATTTCCATATTCCCCAACCAGAATGACAACTCTATAAACTATGGAAACTTTATAGTCTATCATTTAAAATAGGAATCAAAATATAATAGACCCCAATGAACATCAAGGTTAATTCACCACGGATAATTCCCCAAACATTCTAACTGAAACTACATTGAACAAAAAGTTGTTTCACATGTATTCAAAAGAATGAATACTTAATGGACATATTCCATGACCAATTCTACCTCTCTTTATTAAATTTTCCCATGTCAAAAAAATGTTTCTCAAAATTAACCACAAGAAACATTTTAATTTCAAAGGAATGTTCCAATTCCTTATTTTACTCGACAAACAATTACCTATAGCTTAAGAAGGAAAATAAGAGATATTTTCATAGGCAATTTTTGCAGTAGTCTGCCCATAAGTTATGTTCCAATCCATACAGGATCACCCTTGTCTAATAGTCTCACTCCCATATGATTAATTCCATCAACATATCCATCCCATTCCTTAGCAAAATATCCCCAAACACCAATATTCTCGGCCTTCACTCTGCATTGAGTAGCACTTCTTCCATTGAACTTAATCTCTGAAAGGTATTTTAAGCCTCTCAAATTGAGAAGAGACTAAAGGAGAGTAAATACTATAAAACATTTCCCCACCCAAAACAGGGTTAACTCCAATCAATACTTTGTTTGCATTACTAATTCTCGAATCCACACAAAAACTCAACCATGTATTTAAGATTTAACAAATCCTCTCCGTAATTTTGTTGCATTTCTAGCACTTTTTACATATTTTCTAGAACTAACATATAAAGGAGTATTCTTCATGTATTTTGAGTGTGTAACTTCACTCCATAGTACCAAATCAAATATCGCTCTCCAAAAAACCTTAATACATAAAGCCAGGTTGAACCAAAACATGTTTTTTATACCTCACTCTGCTTAACATTTTGGGAGAGAAATAACTTCCTAACTAACTAGATGTATCTTTTCTCCATCCATTTTACAAAACTATAGGAATTACATCATCCTTCTTATCAAAACATGTAGTAAATAATGAAATATGTTAGCCAAATATAACCAATCTACAAGAATACTTACTAGTACAACTTTGATAAGAGTTGGCCTTCCCCCAAATACAACCAAGAAAACACCAAATGCTTTTTTTTCAACACTTGTGAGTAGGCACATCCAATTGTATGGGTTTAATAAAAAACAAGATACTTGAAACAATTTTCAATAGGCTCATCATTTTAAGGAAATAATGAAAGTACATGAACTTCATCATCGATATTATGATATAGAAAACTTGATTTGAGGATGCTTACATTCCTATAGCTTCACAAAACAATTGTACAATCCTATAAAAAGTCTTTGATTCACTAACATAGCCATCTCCAAAATCGAGAACGTCATCAACACATAACTTGTGGGTGGTGTAATGTATGGAAGGCAATTTAACCCCCTTGGCATGCGATTTTTTTCCTAGATTTATGGCCTAAACACACGGTTCAGCAGTCAGCGCGCACTTATTTTTTTTCGCATCAGAGTCTTCCAACAACTTGTCTGTCGGTGTAGACTCCTGGTTTGAGCCAGCTACATGGCTGCCATTCAAGGTTTAGCTGCACACTCTTCTCCGTGGTCAATGCACTATTTGCAACATAGATCCTAGTCATTGCGCAAATCATAGTCACGGAACCCAACATGAATACTCGCTAGCATTTCTCCATGAAGCCATTGTTGCTTCTGTTCTTTAGAATTTAAATGATATAAATGGAGTGAGAGTGGATCAAACACCCGATCTTGAGGAAACGCCAATGTTGTTTTTCCTTTGTGAATTTGTGTTACCAAAAAAGGTCACTACAACTTTCACATAGTGAAACAGTTCCACTGCCTATTGTGTAGAGCTAGCGTGTGGTGCCACCACTCTGCTCAAATTGGGAAAGCACGGTGAACCTTCATCACTTGCACCAATTCTTGGCACCGCACCCCCTCACTTCCCTTTTCCATTGCACAGAGACAAGTGCTCGATTTTTGTCAAATGAAAAAAAAGGGGGAAGATCTATTAATCATATCATGGCTACTACCAGCACATTGAAGCCTATCTCCAGACCCGTTCTGACCAAAGCCAACTATGATTTTTCATCTATCAAGATGAATATGTTTCTCCAGCTCAACAAATTTTGGGATATGGCTGAATAATTCCCAGAAGAGTGTTGTCGAAGCTCGTTGAGACCGAGATCTCACAGCCACATGGATGATCCAAATTTGCATCGAGGAGTCTATTTTTTCCGCAGATATCAGGAGCTACCAGCACATATCAAGCTTGGAATCTTCTCACATCATCCTTCAAAGGAACACACTGAGTAAAAACGGAAAGACTGCAAATCCTATGTCTTAAATTTGAAAGCTTAAAATGAAGGAAAACAGAAGTGTCAATCAATTCATGACTACGGTTTCAAGCATTGTGACCCAATTTAAAACCTACAATGAACCTATAGAACATAAGATAGTTTTTAAAAATATTGTTAGGTATCTCCTATCAAACAACATATTTTAATGAAGCAGTGAAGGATCCACAGTGGGTAAAATCCATGAATGAAGAGATTGATGCAATAGAGAAAAACCATACTTGGGATCTTGTTACATCCCTACACACAAAACCAATATTTGAGTCAAATGGGTCTATAAGACCAAATTGAATGAAGAAGGAGAACTTGAAAAGCACAAGGAAATATTGGTTGCAAAAGGATATGCACAGAAGTATGGTGTAGATTATGATGAAATGGATGGATGGCCTGTGTATCAAATGGATGTGAAATCGGCCTTTTGTAATGTTCCAAGTCTGGTGTACAGACCTAAAAACTCTCCAATTCTGTTAATTGTATTAAAATTTCTGAACTTGAAATAGTTTACACAATGACTTCTCTGACTGGGAAAATAAGGGGTTTATTTTGGGAAATTTTGCAGACAAAAGGAGTGAGCAGTGGGAAGAAACCAAAGACAATCAGACATTGAATTTTCACTCCCCTAACACATTTATATCTAGTGCCATTTAGGGTTCAGAATCTGCACTGCGGAAACGTACTACCACGCTTCTGGGCAGCCAAACCGTGCAACTAAGGAGAGTAGTTCGGTCTGTTTCAACCAGGGGTTTCTGGAAACTTGCAGAGGCTTATCAAATCATTAATATAACATAAATAATGGATTTATACAGTTCATTTATGTTCTGGAAATTTCTGATAAGTTTCGGGTGAATTTGGGATTTTTAGCAGTTTTGGCCAAGGAGAACCCTGCGCAGAGGATGATGCAAAAGGGTGGTATGACCCCAAAAAAAATCATTCTACATATTTATATGGTAATTTAGGCCTGTTACTGACCTAAAGCAACTTACAGATCTCAGTTTGAGTTTACAGAACCTATTTTGCATCAATTTCAGTAAAACTAGTTATTAAAAACTAGTAATCTAGCTAGGGTCTTAAAAAGGCTAATAAATCATCTTAAATTCAATTCTGTGAAACCTGAAATTTATAACAGAGATATTCATGAACTCTCTGAACATGAATATTTATTTGAATCCCTTCCCCATTATGAAATATTCATTACAACACACATATTCACTCAATTCCCCCATACACTGATAAAATAGACTCTTTTAATGGAACTGAGATAATATCCTTCAGGGTCTGAGATATCTCGACCTGATAAATGTAATATTTAGAATATATTGACAGTACGTAACAGAAATAACATTATTGACTGACCATTACAAAGAGGCTTTCAAAATAAAGGGGCAGGAGGCCCAGAACATGACCGACAAAAGAGGCTGTGAGCATAGGTGAAGCATGGGATTCACTGTATCTCCACCTGAAATTTTTGGAGGCCAAAAATAACTCTTATCATACTTCAATGGCTGCAATTTAGTGCTCCATACCTGCAATAGAAGAGAAGGGGATGAAAGGAGAGGGGAATGGAAGGCTGGGGCTCATCTCCCGGTAGTCTAAGGCACAACACTCAAAATTAATGCTCACATAATCATTCAGCAATCAAATAATCAACCAAACTGAAGCAATGGGTTTGAATTTATCTTTTATAGACTTATGGATGACCTGCTTAGTAAGTTGAGGCCAATGGTGACCTGTGAGAGAAAGTCAACCCCATGGGTGACCTAACCCTAGCCACAAAAGCGCCCCCTTTGGAAAATTAGGCAAGTAGGACCATGTGGAATTGTTTCTAATTACAAATCACCCTTCACATTTAGAAATTGCACCCTCCCTTAGTAAAAATATGCCTCTTTTGAGTTATGACAACTTTCTGCTTTTCCTGGCTCATAAGGAAACTCTTACTTTCCTTAAAAAACTTTCCTGCTTTTACCTCTTCTGCTTTTTCTGCTTTTAGGAAACTTCCCTTTATTCTCTTGCTTGCTTTTGTCATGGACTTTCTTATTTTTACCAAGGAAAGTTTACTAGCTTTCCCCAATGCACCCTCTTGACATGACAGCCTTAATTCCACATCATTATTGTGCATAATAAATAAAATTGCTGAAATGAAATTAAACACATGCCTTAGAACAATTATTAGTAAAAATTTATCCTAGGAGGAATAATTAATAACAAATTGATCCCCTAGAAACTTAGCATGGTCAACACTTTTAATGGTCAATTTAAGGGGACATGACAGTCCTCCCCTCCCAAATCTGCTTGTCCTCAAGCAGAAGCACCACAAAGTGCTGCAAATTTGTCCACCATGTTTCTGCTGCACCACTCTGATCATAGTCATTTCTTTGATGCCACTTCCTTTAGCAAAATTGCCAACCCAGTTAAAGTAACTGAGTAGAATTCCTGGATCCCACGGCCTCCTCTGCAAGGACCCAAATTTTTCTGCCACCTTTTGAACTCTGTCATTCCTAAGAATGCCTGGATCCCATGGTTTTATCTGCCTCCTTCCACCCATCAATAAAAACAACAAAATTTTATCATTGTAGAGGAGGAAAATGAGGTTATGAAATTCATACCACCATACTAGGAGCTCATCTCTCCCCATGCCAAGCTGAACATTTTTTAAACTCTCCCACCAAACATGGAATTCCTCATCTACTATCTTTGTTCTGGTGCAAGACCTCAACATTATGCTACTTGTTCCACCAAACTGACTCAAGTGGAACTTCCATTCATAGCCATGCATGATGAAGACATCAAATAGATGCCTCTGATGTTTCATGTACACATAGAAAGGTAATGGTGAAATTTTCATACCACATGGCTGAACCATTAAGTCATCAATGGAATATGTGGGAGCCTCCTGCTCCTCATGTGGCATCAATAGGAAAAATCCTTTCACCCAATTTTCATCCCCACATGATGTGGCTGAAATAGAAGTGTGGGGTGAAGAATTGTGAGCCAAATCCCTACAATGCTCATCAATCAAGATAATGCATCCACAAATTCCTCCATTAGTTTTATGAGTGACAGTGTGATCATGTGCCTCCTCCAAAATTGTACAACATTTTCCTAGAGGCAACTCATAATCTCTTAGGAACCATGCAAGTGCTTGATCTTCATATTGCTTGACCTCAAACTTCTCAAGCACATGAAAATCGGAATGCACCTCATGTGCATGTATACGAGAGGTATATAATAGCTGCAAAATAAGTCTTTGTTGCTGGTCACATGTCAAGACAATGTCAGTCACAACAAAAGAATTATTGCAGAAATAAAAAAAATTCCCTCCCAAGGTCTTCATTCCAAATATGTCTCTATGGAACTCAACAGGTGCTCCCCTCTTCATCCAATGGCTCAACTCTCTGCCATTGATCCAAGGGTGCAAAAATCCATCAATTGACCCACACATTGAATGTATGTGTAGATTTGATGCCTTCTTTTCAAAAGTGGCTGCACACACATGCCCTTTCTGCTGCTTGTAAATCATAGAAAAATCAGCAATATTAAAAACAAATTTCTTGCAACAAGACATAACAATTTTACCTTCCCTATTTTCCTCTTCTATGATTCCTCTATCCAACCATCCAGTGGATGAATCAGAGATATTTATTGCTGATTCATATGGTCTATAATGATCCATCTCTTCTGCAATAGGATCTATCTCCCATGGGGACAAATCATGATCCCCCTGTTGTGCATGTGACACAAACCAGATAAATTTCTTCACCCACTGTTCGTTCCCCAATGGTGTTTTTGAATCTATGACATGTGGGAAAGAAATGTGAACCTTCTTTGCATTTTTTCAAACTTCATTAATCATACTTATGGCTGCAACTTTTTCATTATTGGATGGCCCAAATTGGGTGCTCTCATCCCACTCTTTCATGGGAGAGTGTCTGTCTTCAAGGAACAACTCAAGTTTCCTTGGAAAGAAATCAAGTGCTTGGTTCTCATAAAACTGTTCTGCACAATATTTAAGCACATACTGAATAGAATTCTCCTCATGGTCCACCCAATCATGAGGTTCCTCCATGCCATTTACCCAAAAGGGATGACTCTCAGAAAAGATTGAGGATTCAGTCAATTCTTTCCACTCTTGTTGGAATTGTTCTATCTTCATTTGTGATTCTAAGAGGGCACTTTGAGCGTATCTCAAAGAATCTTGGGTGGCCAACAATTCACCTTTCAGCTTGTAGTTCTCTTCTTCATATATGCAAATAATTTCTTCATTATTCAGTGATGCTTCCCGCAATAACGCAACAAGCTCAAACATGTCATTTTTATCTGAAAGCAATTGTGAGAAATTACCTTTGATTGTGGACATTGCTTTCTGTATATTCTCCATGGCTTCAAAGGAAGATTGGTCTTCCATTAAAGCAGCTCCCCAACACATCTTTGACACTCAAGCATGAGTGTCATGGAGAATTTTCAGGGCCTCTTGGATCTTTTGTTCATCCATCTTCAATGACCCTGCAAGAAGATGAGGTTCTTGTAGATGTTCCTCCTCTTCATTTTCCATCTCTGGATCCATTTCATGTAGTGCACTCAAGGTTTTGAAATCTGATCCATATGTTGTTTCTACAATATATTCATATTCTAAGTCCTCAACAACATAATTTGGGCTACAATTTAACTGCTCATTCATCCTTGGTGCGCCAAAAAGATATTCTCTCAAAGTTTCATCCTTCATACTGCATTCATTTTTTACACTAGAATTTTGAACCTCGTCACTAGGGGGCTCAACCATTCTGAACTCTTCACTGGAAGTGGCTACCATATCAGACTTACACAATGTCACATAAAAATCAAAATTTACTAACTCACCATGTGTGATTTTCTCCTCCTTATGTGGTGGAATTATGATGGCTTGTTCACCCACCCATTTCTCTGCTTCACACCCTACTGAGATGTGCTCATTTTGTGCTTCCTTGTGAGGATCAAGGGGTGACTGTAAATATGAATCATGTTTATCTTTTGGATCAGATCTGAAATATGTCTCACCGTCATCAATATTCCCCATATCTTCTGCACTTATCTTGAAATCAGCCACAAAGAAATTTGGATTCATCTCACCTTCCACGTTACCACCAACTAGATGTTGGACTATTGGATCTTTAGTTGTGCATGGATCTTCTTCATCTCCTTCTGATGGAGGATTTGGTGATTCATCACCCTCATGGATGCTGAAAATATGCTGATCTCTCTTTCGGGAAAACCCAAATAATTTCTCAAAGAAATCATGTGCAAATGACTCTAATAAATCTTCACTTTTGGTCCTCTTTTCTATTCCTTTACTTGAAGAAGTGGAACAACTTAGTTCCTTTCTTGATGGATTATTGGTATTCAAAGAACCTACATGTGTTAATGTTTTTGAAAACATAGACTCTCTATATTTATTTCCTTCATGCTGAGAGACACTCCTACTCCCTTTTCCATGTTTGCTTGTCAACTGCTTGGCAAGGAATTCTCTAGTCTCTTGATTTGTCTGAATGATGCTTTGGGATACATATTTCATCCCTTTCAACGTTCTTTGCATAAAAATTCTTAAATCTTCTTGATCATCCATTTTTGAATGCTATTCTTCATACAACTCAAATTCTAAATCTCCCATGAATGGAACTAATTCCACAACTGCAACTTGAAGAGATTACTGAGCTACTTTTCCACTGAGAGTTACTTTCCACAGGATGAGCCAAGGAAAGTGCTCTGATACCACTGTAATGTTCCAAGTCTTGTGTACAGACCTAAAAACTATCCAATTCTGTTAATTGTATTAAAATTTCTGAACTTGAAATAGTTTACACAATGACTTCTCTGACTGGGAAAATAAGGGGTTTATTTTGGGAAATTTTGCAGACAAAAGGAGTGAGCAGTGGGCAGAAACCAAAGAAAATCAGACATTTAATTTCCTCTCCCCTAAAACATTTATATCTAGTGCCATTTAGGATTTAGAATCCGCACTGTGGAAACGTACTACCACGTTTCTGGGCAGCCAAACCGTGCAACTAAGGAGAGTAGTTCAGTCTGTTCCAACCAGGGGCTTCTGGAAACTTGCATAGGTTTATTAAAGCATTAATATAACATAAATAATGTATTTATACAGTTCATTGATGTTCTGGAAATTTCTAATAAGTTTCGGGTGAATTTGGGATTTTTGGCAGTTTTGGCCAAGGAGAACCCTGCGCAGAGGAGGATGCAAAGGGGTGGTATGACCCAAAAAAAAAATTGTTCTGGATATTTATATGGTAATTTATGCCTGTTTCTGACCTACAGGAACTTACAGATCTCATTTTGAGTTTACAGAACCTATTTTGCATCAATTTCAGTAAAACTAGTTATTAAAAACTAGTAATCTAGCTAGGGTCTTAAAAAGGCTAATAAATCATCTTAAATTCAATTCTGTGAAACCTGAAATTTATAACAGAGATTTTTGTGAACTCTCTGAACATGAATATTTATGTGAATCCCTTCCCCATTATGAAATATTCATTACAACACACATATTCACTCAATTCCCCCATACACTGATAAAATAGAGTCTTTTAATGGAACTGAGATAATATCCTTCAGGGTCTGAGATATATCGACCTGATAAATGTAATATTAAGAATATATTGATAGTACATAACAGAAATAACATTATTGACTGACCATTACAAAGAGGCTTTCAAAATAAAGGGGCAGGAGGCCCAGAACATGACCGACAAAAGAGGCTGTGAGCATAGGTGAAGCATGGGATTCACTGTATCTCGACCTGAAATTGTTGGAGGCTGAAAGTAACTCTTATCATACTTCAATGGCTGCAATTTAGTGCTCCATACCTGCAATAAAAGAGAAGGGGATGGAAAGAGAGGGGAATGGAAGGCTGGGGCTCATCTCCCAGTAGTCTGAGGCACAACACTGAGAAGTAATGCTCACATAAGCATTCAGCAATCAAATAATCAACCAAACTGAAGAAATTGGTTTGAATTTATCTTTTATAGACTTATGGATGACCTGCTTAGTAAGTTGACGCCAATGGTGACCTGTGAGAGCAAGTCAACCCCATGGGTGACCTAACCCTAGCCACAAAAGCAACCCCTTTTGAAAATTAGGCAAGTAGGACCATGTGGAATTGTTTCTAATTCCAAATCATCCTTCACATTTAGAAATTGCACCCTCCCTTAGTAAAAATATGCCTCTTTTGAGTTATGACAACTTTCTGCTTTTCCTGGCTCATAAGGAAACTCTTACTTTCCTTAAAAAACTTTCCTGCTTTTACCTCTTCTGCTTTTTCTGCTTTTAGGAAACTTCCCTTTATTCTCTTGCTTGCTTTTGTCATGGACTTTCTTATTTTTACCAAGGAAAGTTTACTAGCTTTCCCCAATGCACCCTCTTGACATGGCAGCCTTAATTCCACATCATTATTGTGCATAATAAATAAAATTGCTGAAATAAAATTAAACACATGCCTTAGAACAATTATTAGTAAAAATTTATCCTAGAAGGAATAATTAATAACAACTTGAGCCCCTAGGAACTTAGCAAGGTCAACACTTTTAATGGTCAATTTAAGGGGACATGACAGTCCTCCCCTCCCAAATATGCTTGTCCTCAAGCAGAACCACCATAGAGTGCCGCAAATTTGTCCACCATGTTTCTACTGCACCACTCTGATCATAGTCATTTCTTTGATGCCACTTCCTTTAGCAAAATTTCCAACCCAGTTAAAGTAACTGAGTAGAATTCCTGGATCCCATGGCCTCCTCTGCAAGGACCCAAATTTTTCTGCCACCTTTTGAACTCTGTCATTCCTAAGAATGCCTGGATCCCATGGTTTTATCTGCCTCCTTCCACCCATCAATAAAAACAACAAAATTTTATCATTGTAGAGGAGGAAAATGAGATTATGAAAATCATACCACCATACTAGGATCTCATCTCTCCCCATGCCAAGATGAACATTTTTTAAACTCTCCCACCAAACATGGAATTCCTCATCTACTATCTTTGTTCTGGTGCTAGACCTCAACATTATGCTACTTGTTCCACCAAACTGACTCAAGTGGAACTTCCATTCATAGCCATGCATGATGAAGACATCAAATAGATGCCTCTGATGTTTCATGTACACATAGAAAGGTAATGGTGAAATTTTCATACCACATGGCTGAACCATTAAGTCATCAATGGAATATGTGGGAGCCTCCTGCTCCTCATGTGGCATCAATAGGAAAAATCCTTTCACCCAATTTTCATCCCCACATGATGTGGCTGAAATAGAAGTGTGGGGTGAAGAATTGTGAGCCAAATCCCTACAATGCTCATCAATCAAGATAATGGATCCACAAATTCCTCCATTAGTTTTATGAGTGACAGTGTGATCATGTGCCTCCTCCAAAATTGTACAACATTTTCCTAGAGGCAACTCATAATCTCTTAGGAACCATGCAAGTGCTTGATCTTCATATTGCTTGACCTCAAACTTCTCAAGCACATGAAAATCGGAATGCACCTCATGTGCATGTATATGAGAGGTATATAATAGCTGCAAAATAAGTCTTTGTTGCTGGTCACATGTCAAGACAATGTCAGTCACAACAAAAGAATTATTGCAGAAATAAAAAAATTTCCCTCCCAAGGTCTTCATTCCAAATATGTCTCTATGGAACTCAACAGGTGCTCCCCTCTTCATCCAATGGCTCAACTCTCTGCCATTGATCCAAGGGTGCAAAAATCCATCAATTGACCCACACATTGAATGTATGTGTAGATTTGATGCCTTCTTTTCAAAAGTGGCTGCACACACATGCCCTTTCTGCTACTTGTAAATCATAGAAAAATCAGCAATATTAAAAACAAATTTCTTGCAACAAGACATAACAATTTTACCTTCCCTATTTTCCTCTTCTATGATTCCTCTATCCAACCATCCAGTGGATGAATCAGAGATATTTATTGCTGATTTATATGTTCTATAATGATCCATCTCTTCTGCAATAGGATCTATCTCCCATGGGGACAAATCATGATCCCCCTGTTGTGCATGTGACACAAACCAGAAAAATTTCTTCACCCACTGTTCGTTCCCCAATGGTGTTTCTGAATATATGACATGTGGGAAAGAACTATGAACCTTCTTTGCATGTTTGCAAACTTCATTAATCATACTTATGGATGCAACTTTTTCATTATTGGATGGCCCAAATTGGGTGCTCTCATCCCACTCTTCCATGGGAGAGTGTCTGTCTTCAAGGAACAACTCAAGTTTCCTTGGAAAGAAATCAAGTGCTTGGTTCTCATAAAACTGTTCTGCACAATCTTTAAGCACATACTGAATAGAATTCTCCTCATGGTCCACCAAATCATGAGGTTCCTCCATGCCATTTACCCAAAAGGGATGACTCTCAGAAAAGATTGAGGATTCATTCAATTCTTTCCACTCTTGTTGGAATTATTCTATCTTCATTTGTGATTCTAAGAGGGCACTTTGAGGGTATCTCAAAGAATCTTGGGTGGCCAATAATTCACCTTTCAGCTTGTAGTTCTCTTCTTCATATATGCAAATACTTTCTTCATTATTCAGTGATGCTTCCCGCAATAACGCAACAAGCTCAAACATGTCATTTTTATCTGAAAGCAATTGGGAGAAATTACCTTTGATTGTGGACATTGCTTTCTGGATATTCTCCATGGCTTCAAAGGAAGATTGGTCTTCCATTAAAGCAGCTCCCCAACACATCTTTGACACTGAAGCATGAGTGTCATGGAGAATTTTCAGGGCCTCTCGGATCTTTTGTTCATCCATCTTCAATGACCCTGCAAGAAGATGAGGTTCTTGTAGATGTTCCTCCTCTTCATTTTCCATCTCTGGATCCATTTCATGTAGTGCACTCAAGGTTTTGAAATCTGATCCATATGTTGTTTCTGCAATATATTCATATTCTAATTCCTCAACAACATAATTTGGGCTACAATTTAACTGGTCATTCATCCTTGGTGCGCCAAAAAGATATTCTCTCAAAGTTTCATCCTTCATACTGCATTCATTTTTTACACCAGAATTTTGAACCTCGTCACTAGGGGGCTCAACCATTCTGAACTCTTCACTGGAAGTGGCTACCATATCAGACTTACACAATGTCACATAAAAATCAGAATTTACTAACTCACCATGTGTGATTTGCTCCTCCTTATGTGGTGGAATTATGATGGCTTGTTCACCCACCCATTTCTCTGCTTCACACCCTACTGAGATGTGCTCATTTTGTGCTTCCTTGTGAGGCTCAAGGGGTGACTGTAAATATGAATCATGTTTATCTTTTGGATCATATCCAAAAGATGTCTCACTGTCATCAATCTGCCCCATATCTTCTGCACTTATCTTGAAATCAGCCACAAAGAAATTTGGATTCATCTCACCTTCCACGTTACCACCAACTAGATGTTGGACTATTGGATCTTTAGTTGTGCATGGATCTTCTTCATATCCTTTTGATGGAGGATTTGGTGATTCATCACCCTCCTGGATGCTGTAAATATGTTGATCTCTCTTTCGGGAAAACCCAAATAATTTCTCAAAGAAATCATGTCCAAATGACTCTAATAAATCTTCACTTTTGGTCCTCTTTTCTATTCCTTTACTTTGAGAAGTGGAACAACTTAGTTCCTTTCTTGATGGATTATTGGTATTCAAAGAACCTACATGTGTTAATGTTTTTGAAAACATAGACTCTCTATATTTATTTCCTTCATGCTGAGAGACACTCCTACTCCCTTTTCCATGTTTGCTTGCCAACTGCTTGGCAAGGAATTCTCTAGTCTCTTGATTTGTCTGAATGATGCTTTGGGATACATATTTCATCCCTTTCAACGTTATTTGCATCAAAATTCTTAAATATTCTTGATCATCCATTTTTTAATGCTCTTCTTCATACAACTCAAATTCTAAATCTCCCATGAATGGAACTAATTCCACAACTGCAACTTGAAGATATTACTGAGCTACTTTTCCACTGAGAGTTACTTTCCACGGGATGAGCCAAGGAAAGTGCTCTGATACCACTGTAATGTTCCAAGTCTTGTGTACAGACCTAAAAACTCTCCAATTCTGTTAATTGTATTAAAATTTCTGAACTTGAAATAGTTTACACAATGACTTCTCTGACTGGGAAAATAAGGGGTTTATTTTGGGAAATTTTGCAGACAAAAGGAGTGAGAAGTGGGAAGAAACCAAAGACAATCAGACATTTAATTTCCTCTCCCCTAACACATTTATATCTAGTTCCATTTAGGTTTCAGAATCCGCACTGCGGAAACTTACTACCACGCTTCTGGGCAGCCAAACCGTGCAACTAAGGAGAGTAGTTCGGTCTGTTTCAACCAAGGGCTTCTGGAAACTTGCAGAGGTTTATTAAAGCATTAATATAACATATATAATGGATTTATATAGTTCATTGATGTTCTATAAATTTCTAATAAGTTTCAGATGAATTTGGGATTTTTGGCAGTTTTGGCCAAGGAGAACCCTGCGCAGAGGAGGATGCAAAAGGGTGGTATGACCCAAAAAAAAATCATTCTGCATATTTATATGGTAATTTAGGCCTGTTACTGACCTACAGGAATTTACAGAGCTCAGTTTGAGTTTACAGAACCTATTTGCATCAATTTCAGTAAAACTAGTTATTAAAAACTAGTAATCTAGCTAGGGTCTTAAAAAGGCTAATAAATCATCTTAAATTCAATTCTGTGAAACCTGAAATTTATAACAGAGATATTTATGAACTCTCTGAACATGAATACTTATGTGAATCCCTTCCCCATTATGAAATATTCATTACAACACACTTATTCACTCAATTCCCCCATACACTGATAAAATAGAGTCTTTTAATGGAACTGAGATAATATCCTTCAGGGTCTGAGATATCTCGACCTGATAAATGTAATATTTAGAATATATTGATAGTAAATAACAGAAATAACATTATTTACTGACCATTACAAAGAGGCTTTCAAAATAAAGGGGCAGGAGGCCCAGAACATGACCGGAAAAAGAGGCTGTGAGCATAGGTGAAGCATGGGATTCACTGTATCTCGACCTGAAATTGTTGGAGGCTGAAAATAACTCTTATCATACTTCAATGGCTGCAATTTAGTGCTCCATACCTGCAATAGAAGAGAAGGGGATGGAAGGAGATCTCCCAGTAGTGTGAGGCACAACACTCAGAAGTAATGCTCACATAAGCATTCAACAATCAAATAATCAACCAAACTGAAGCAATGGGTTTGAATTTATATTTTATAGACTTATGGATGACCTGCTTAGTAATTTGAGGCCAATGGTGACCTATGAGAGCAAGTCAACCCCATGGGTGACCTAACCTTAGCCACAAAAGCGCCCCCTTTGGAAAATTAGGCAAGTAGGACCATGTGGAATTGTTTCTAATTCCAAATCATCCTTCACATTTAGAAATTGCACCCTCCCTTAGTAAAAATATGCCTCTTTTGAGTTATAACAACTTTCTGCTTTTCCTGGCTCATAAGTAAACTCTTACTTTCCTTAAAAAACTTTCCTGCTTTTACCTCTTCTGCTTTTTCTGCTTTTAGGAAACTTCCCTTTATTCTCTTGCTTGCTTTTGTCATGGAATTTCTTATTTTTACCAAGGAAAGTTTACTAGCTTTCCCCAATGCACCCTCTTGACATGGAAACCTTAATTCCACATCATTATTGTGCATAATAAATAAAATTGCTGAAATAAAATTAAACACATGCCTTAGAACAATTATTAGTAAAAATTTATCCTAGAAGGAATAATTAATAACAACTTGAGCCCCTAGGAACTTAGCATGGTCAACACTTTTAATGGTCAATTTAAGGGGACATGACACCTTTCTTAATGATATTCATGAAGAAGAAGTTTATGAAGACCAACCACATGTTTATACTATCAAAGGTCATGAGGACAAAGTGTCTAAGCTGAAAAAGTTCTTGTGTGATCTAAAACAAGCTGCACGAGCTTGGTACGGTATGATTGGCTCCTACCTCATCACCAATGGTTTCATAAAACGCAGCAATGAGCCCACTCTATATGTTAAAACAGAGCAAGGTAAAATGTTGATAGTATGTTTATATGTTGATGACACGATTTACACTGGTAATTCGATGCTTGAATATTTAAGGACAGTCATGAAAAATGAATTTGAAATGGATGATCTAGGACTCATGAAGTACTTCCTTGGTATGGAAGTTACTCAAACTGATAAAGGTATTTTTATTTTCCAGCATAAGTATGCTACTGATATTTTGCATAGACTCAAAATGGATAAATGTAAACCAGCAGGAACCCCCATTTCTCTTGGAACCAAGTTAACCCAAAATGATGATGGACCAATAGTAAATGCTACACTCTATAAAAAAATGGTAGGAAGTTTAATTTACTTGACTGCAACTAGAACTGATTTGATGTCGTTTTCAGTCTTGCTTCCAGATTTATGGATTCCCCCACATGCTCTCACTGGAATGTTGGAAAAATCATTCTGAGATATGTTGCAAGAACATTTTGATATGGCCTTTGGTACACTCATACATAAGACATTACTCACATAGGGTACACTGATAGTGACTTTGCAAGTAGTATTGATGATAAGAAAAGAATATCTGGTTATTCTTTCCATTTGGGTCTGAATCTGATCTATTGGGAATCCCAGAAATAACCCTTTGTCAACATGTCCTCTACAGAAGTAGAATATGTAGCAACCACCACAGCAGCTTTCCATGTAATTTGGCTAAGAATATTGTTAAAGGATATGGGACACATAGAAAATGATCCCACGTATATTTTCTGTGATAATAGTTAGTAAATGATGGAAAAATTTCCTTACTGTTTTGTGTCTCTAAGGAGCAGTTGGCTGATATGTTCACCAAACCATTGGGAACATCTACATTTGAATATCAAATAGATCATTTAGGCATTGATTGTGATGAATATGTACTCCTAGTTGAGATTAAGGGGGTTTGTTGAAGAATGTAATCTCACATCTTGGTTAGTTAGTCACTTAGGTGACCCATGTTAATTGATGACCTATGGTATTCACCCATAATACTGTTATTCTATATTTTCTATTTATCCTCATTCTAATAATGAGAAGGAAATCAATATGCTTATAGTGTTTATGTCTTCTTCATTGTTTTCATTGTATGCTTATTGCTCTATTGGTGTCTACTCCGTGCATAACATCCTTCATAATCAATATATTGCTCTATCTGTGTCTATTCCATGCATAAAGCTGATTAAACATAACTTCAAATATGAATCCACTAACTCATTTGATAAACACCCTTGTTAAGTGTGGATAATCACTGCCAAAAATGCAAGTTTACGTTATCAAATATCCAACCCTTATCTAAGCCAAGTTTTCTAAGCCCTAGTACGAGTCTAGGAGATGGCAATTCATCTTTTCTTAGACATGACTAAAAATCATGATTTTTCAAAATGCTTTGCAATATTCCCGGTGCATTAAGAGAAAGTGTGGGGACCAATCTTTTCAGTCAAAGTGGATTAAATTTCCGGTGAGCATTCTTCCCAGTTCCCGGGAAGGTAGAATAATAGAAGATTTGTGTTGTAGATAGCCTTACTATAAAAAAACTCATAGTTTATTATGTTTTTTTTATTCATACTAGGAATATGTAAGCATGATTATGGTTTTACTACATATTCATTTCACCAGGAATTTTCCTTAGCATATCATTCATATAATTTCTAAATATAAATATTTCATTCAAATACACATTATTCACTTTAAATCGTATTAGTCATATTAACTAAAATATGAATGAACACTTATTATTATCAAAATGAGGCATGATCTAAACATATCACAGTGAGATTCTGATCTATATACAACGAGCTATATGTTGGATTGAATATCTAGTGGGATAGTGGCTTGTCAACTTTCATCTTCAATAGCTTTTCATAAGGTTTAAACCAATAAGTGAGTGAAATTAAACCTCACACAAACCAATTGATTTCTACTTTATAATTTGTTCAATCTTTTTTCATGAGGTTTAAACCAATTACTCAATAAAATTAAACTTCACACAAACCAATTGATCTATACCTCATAAGTTCTCCAAAACATAGGTAAAGATCCATCATGTAGGAACTAATAACTAGGTTAGAATCCACCTATGTTGGATGGGCCCAAATTTTTACATCTCATTTTTTTTGTTAACTTATCATTTTGAGATAAATGCATCGATAATGGAGATGATCAATCTGATAGTTGGTGGCGCATAATCAATCACACCATGACTATTGGCAAGAGCAACGCCTCTTCAAAATTTTATACTATAAATAAACATAAACGTTATTCATTTAACGTTGCATTGAATTATAAAATCCTAAGCTTGTTGGTGCACCTCTATGAAATAAAAAAGTGTAATCAAGTTTAATTTAAGCATTAACTATAATGTTTGTGATTACTCACGGGTATTAAATGTGCAACTAGTGACGTTACGACTTTTCAATGAAGTAAATATGCACACCAAAAAAACAATGTCAAGTGCAACTTTCTTTTTAAAAATGAAAAAGGGGGTATGCCACTACATGTAATGAAAAAATTCTCATTCCTTTTCAAATGACGATGCAATCCTTCAGATATGAAATCTTGAACATGATTTCATCTAAGCAAACCTAATGCAAGTACCAAATCAATGCATATGCACAAAGCAATAAACATGCAAAGATTAAAAAAAATGTATTTTCACTATAAATGCGATGAAAATGCAATAAAAATACACTAAGAACTCTTAGAGACTATAGCAAGTAGAAAAAAATCTAATAAAGACACTGAAACTAAGAAGGAAAATTAAATAATAATAAAACAAAAAGGGATATAAATGACAAGAACAAGTTTCAAAGAAAAAATCAATGAAAAAGAGATCTTGCGTCACAACAGAAGTAGTCAGTAGGAAGCACATGAATCCAGTAAGACTCAATCACACTCACAACCCACCCAGAACCTTCACACATCAAAATCCCAAGAACAAAAGGATATGTATGCGATTACTCAAAGAACATTAGCGTATGTATGCGACTACATGTACTACATCCTACGTAAACACACGAATGTAACCTACATATACAAAGTAAAGAGTGGTAAAAAGTAAGCTAAGGTTCAAATCACTTCAAGGGACTTCCAATGAATTAACAAACTATTGAACACGACACAAAAACGCAAAGAAGCAACAAGTAAATAAAGCAAATCATGCACCGAAACCCCAACAAAAAGGAATTCCCCGGTACAGTCTCCAATTCTATTACGGAGAAATTTTTTTATGGCTTGGGGGGGAACACAACACACAAGATGACATGAGAAATAAACCGATTTAAAATCATGTTAAATATATAAATGAAACTAACACTAAGGGATAAAAAAGTGAAATTTTTTTATGGCTTGGGGTGGAACACAACACACAAGATGACATGAGAAATAAACCGATTTAAAATCATGTTAAATATATAAATGAAACTAACACTAAGGGATAAAAAAGTGCACCTTATTCTGGACGTTCGAAGAAGATCCATGTTGAGCTTTCAATCAAGCTTGTCTCTACACATTGTCCTCAACAACAACAAGATATATAAGCATGATCTTATAAAGTGTTAGATTCTAATATAGCATATTTAATTCCAATATGTAAATAAAATAATTACATCCATGTATAAAATATTCATATTTACACATGTAATGGAGGAGAAATGGATATTTCTATTAGTATGAAAGGAGATACAAATGATAACCTCTTTTGGAACCTCCTTGAAATTGAGAAACGGAGTCCCTCCACCTGGTTCTCCACCACTTCAATCCTCCATGAAAAGGAAAGCTCACAAAGATAAAGGTAATCTTGAGAAAGAAGACTAATGGTTGCTTCAAGGACAAAGGGATGCATACTCAAGCATATAAGAATGGGGTACAATTTCACTATAATATATTTTCTCTCAAAGTTATCCTTCTCTAATTCTTTATAGTAGCTCAATATATAGCCCCTCAATGGGAAGTGAAGGGTCAAATCAAAGAGTGTCGGCATATGGAAGGCCAAGGATCAAATATGGAAGGCCAAGGATCAAATATAAATATTTTTATTTTTTTATCATAATTCTTGATGTACGTGAGTGATAGTGGTGCAATATGCGTATAAGTGGGTTGCAGACTTGTGACCTGCGTATATATTCAAAAATGTTTTTTTAAGGGTTCCACTAGAGCGTTAGTGTAATGGTGAGAAACTAAGATAAAATGATTATGCATAGGGACAGGGATATGCCATCAAATCATGATGTATGTGTGGAAAATCAGACTATAACATCCTCAATTATCCAAGAGCTCATCTCTAGTATTACTCTTGGATCCAGTTCCTAGATACACAAGAAACCGATGAGAATTATCAAGTTGTAAAACCATTCCTCCACCACATTTTCCTTATTGTGATGCATCATAAAAAAAAACCAATTGGGGAATATGTTAAAAACACTGGAGCATGAATAATCTTCCACTTATTTGGAATCCTTTATTTGAAGAATTCATAGTAGAATCATAGAAGATATTGTTTCTAATGGAATAAATATTTGGAGCAAGATTATAGAAAATAGTAGAATTTCTACATTTCAATATTCCCCAGCAAGACTCACAACTCTCTAAACCAGGGAAACTTTCCAATCCATCATTCAAAATAGGAATCAAAAGATAAACCCCAATGAACATCAAGGTTTAGTTCACCAAGGATAATTCCCCAAAAATTCTAACTCAAGAACAAAAATATATTTCACATGTACTCAAAATAATGAAGACTTAAGGGACATATTCCATTACAAATTCTACCTCTCTTCATTAAATTTTCCCATGTCAAAAATTTGTTTCTCAAAATTAACCACAAGAAACATTTTAATTTCAAAGACATGTTCCATTTCCCTATTTTAGTCGACAACCAATTTCCTATAGCTTCAGAAGGAAAATAAGAGATATTTTCATAGGAAATTTTTGCAGTAATATGCCCATTAGTTCACCTCCAATCCATACAGTTCGGGTGAGTGCAAGCTAATGAGGGTCATTTTTGGCGCGTTAGATGCAATAGAAAACTGAAAATTCAGGCATCCTTCAACTTAATTAGATTTTTTGAGACACTTACATAAAATATCTTGCTTTGAGTAATAAATACGAAATATAGGAAATCGAATCACATTTCTGAATATATAAGTTTTATGTATTGAAAATTTCCAAACCTATGTCAAGTTCATTTTTTCCAACAATCACTTTTTTATTTTTCGTGCAAATGATAAGCCATATGTTTTTGTGGGTGCAGCCTTTGAGAGTGTAAATGATGGTTTCAAGCTACAAAAAATTGCATGCATGTATATAATATATTGTTCTAGTGCAACACTATTTTTCAAAACTAAAATAAGTATTTTTTTATTTTTTTAATAATTATTTAAGTGATCTTTCCTCGAAAATGGTACGTCTTTTGTCGGTGCAACCTTTGAAGCTCTTAATGTGATAATTATGAAATGGGGTTTTTATATAATGTATAGTTAACTGTCTTCTAGTGCACCATACAATTTTTTTTTAAACTATCAAGATGTGAAAAGGTTATGAAAAAAATACTAACAATGTGTTTTTTGATTCAAAGAGTTAGAACACGATAAAAATTGAAAAAAAATAGAAAAATATAATATTTTGAAATAGAAATTACATATTTAGAATCTGCATAAAAAGTGCATTTATGTTTTAGATTTCATCAAAAATGATTTTCCGTAGCATACTATAACGATTGGGTAAACACGGGCTTCTTCAAAAATTGGAAGAAATACATTCGTGCAACTTTTCAAGGTCTTAAAGTAATAATGATGGATTGGATTTTTTATAGTGTTTAGAGGCCATTGTCTAGTAGTATGACATATAATTTCTTATGAAATGGTTGAGAAAAAAAATGACTATGGCATAAACATAATCAATTTTCTAAAAATCCAGTTGCATCTAAAAGGTCCACCAACTTCATGCACTAACCCTTTCATCAACCTTGTCTAATAGTCTCACTCCCATATGATTAATTCCATCAACATATCTATCACATTCCTTAGCAAAAGATCCCCAAACACCAATACTCTCGGCCTTCACCCTATATTGAGTAGTACTTCTTCCATTGAACTTAATCTCCGAAAGGTATTTGAAGCCTCTCAAATTGAGAAGAGACTAAAGGAGAGGAAATCCTATAAAAATTTCCCCTCCCAAAATAGGGTCAACTCCAATCAATACTTTGTTTCCATCACTAATTCTTGACTCCAAACCAAAACCCAACCATGGATTTAAGATTTAATAAATCCTTTCCATAATTTTGATGCATTTCTAGCACTTTTGACAGGTTTTTTAGAAGTAACATCTAAAGGATTATTCTTCATTTATTTTGAGTGTATAACTTAACTCCATAGTACCAATTCAATTCTCCCTCTCCAAAAAATATTAACACACGAAGCCATGTTGAACCGAAACATGGCCTTTATACCTCACCCTCCTAAACATTTTGGGAGAGAAATAGCTTCCTAACTAACTAGATATATCTTTTTTTCTATCTATGTTACAAAACAAGAGTAATTGCATCATCCTTCTTCTCAAAAGATGTAGTACATAGTGAAAGTTGTTAGCCAAATATAACCAATATACAAGAATACTCACCAATACAACTTTGATACAAGTTGGCTGTCCCCCAAAGAATATCAAAGAAAAACCAAATCCCTTTTTTTTCAATACTCTTGAGTAGACACATCTAATTGTTTGGGTTTAATAAAAAAACGAGATATTTGAAACAATTTTCAATAGGCTCGTCATTTTAAGGAAATAATGAAAGTACTTGAACTTCATCATCAATATTATGATATAGAAAACTTGATTTGACGATGCTTACATTCCTATAGCTTCACAAAACAATTATACAAACCTATAAAAAGTATTTGATTCACCAACATAGTCATCTCCAAAATGGAGAACATCATCAACACACAACTTCTAGGTGGTGTAATGTAAGGAAGACAATTTAACACCTTTAATCATGGTGTCCAACAAAAACCAAAGAGATGATAGAGGGACCTATCAATTAAAATGACAAAATCTGCAAAAATAACATAGACCATAATCCAATCCACAACCTCCAAGGGTAACCCAATTTACAGCAAAAGTAATCTTAGTGGAAGCTAATTTTTAGTTCTTTATGAAGAAAAGGAATGCCTGATTGATAAGCACCCATCACTTTTGTCTATTTTGGTTCATCTTATTTGCAATATTATGAGCCATATGATTTATCTTGTGTAAGTGGTTCTGAAATGGGATATTATCTTTATGATTTAAATTTTATTTACATCAATTATATGTTAAGCTATTAATGAATATCTTCCTCTATTTGTGTCTACTCCTTGGATACCATCCTTCATAATGAATATCTTGCTCTATTGATGTCTATTCCATGGATACCATCCTTCATGATATTTTCAAGCATAGTCATGCAAAGCTGATTAAACATAATTTCGACCATGAAGCCACTAACTCATTTGATCAACACCCGTGTTAAGTGTTAAGTATGGATAAATCCTTATCCAATATCCAACCCTTATCTAAGCCGAGTTTTCCAAGCCCTAGTATGAGTCTAGGAGATAGCAGTTCATCTTTTCAATCTGTCGGGTGGTGCATTAAGAGAAAGTCTGGGGATCAATCTTTTCAATCAAAGTGGATCAAATTTCCGGCGAGCGCTCTCCCGTAGAAATTACAGTATACAAGAGGATGAAATTTTATTAATGTAATGTAATGACCTATACTTTATAAGTCGTTCAATCTATTTTCATGAGGTTTAAACCGATAAGTCAATAAAAGTAAACTTCACACAAACCAATTAATCTATACGTCATAAGTCATGGGTAAAGACCCATAATCCAATACGTTGTAGCACCGCATAACTTTAACATTTTGAGATAAATGCGTGGATAATGGAGATGATCAATCGGATAGTTGGTGGCACCGAATCAATAACGCAGTGACTATTGGCAAGAGCGGTGTCTCTTCAAAAGTTTATACTATAAAGAACGTAAACGTTGTTCATTTAACGTTGCGTTGAAATAGACCATATACATATATGTATATCCTTTACTCAACCTTTATTCTATATTTACGAAGAAAAGGGTGCTGAGCAAGTTGGTTCAGTAATTGAATATCGAATTCAATTCACTTCATACTTGAATTGAATTGTTTGTGCTTTCTTCAGAATGCAGTCTTCAACAACAGATAATAGCGATCATGGAGTAGTCGTCCAAGAAGAAGGAGAATCGTCAAATGCAAATGCAGGGACTCATGTGCCTCCTCTGTCTTTGAATGACAGTAATGAGAACGAATCTTTGGACGATTTGGCTGGTGGGGGCGTTTTACCTCCCCTGGCAGGAGACAATCCAAATAAGAAAACACTTGTGTTAGATTTGGACGGAACGCTGGTGGATACAGTTTGCACTGACTCGCCAGCGTGGATGAATTGTTGCAGCATTTAGGTAGTACAGGGTTGTATGAAATTGTAATCTTCACGGCTGGAACCAAACCCTATGCAGATGCTGTGGTGGACAAGATCTTGGATTCGTTGCCTCCCAATGAACACAATAACGTCA